>JAZHYW010012081.1:0-15092 GCA_037355805.1 Ixodes ricinus
TATATATATATATATAGTCAGAGATCCGTACTTGCGGAATCGCTATGCTAGGAGTTTATTGTATGTATTACGACAGTTTCGCCGAGAGGCTCGGCTTCGTCAGAAGATGGCGAAGCCTGGCGATGCCATCTTCTGACGAAGTCGAGCCTCTCGGCGAAACTGTCGTAATACATACAATAAACTCCTAGCATAGCAACTCCGCAAGTACGGATCTCTGACTTATCACATTTTCCCGGTCTATTGTTCTCAAACGACTCTGCCTCACCATATATATATATATATATATATATATATATATATATATATATATATATATATATATATATATATATATATATATATATATATATATATATATATATATATATATATATAAGGCAAAATCGCTCCTGCAAAAACTGCTCATCGCAACGAAAAAAGGCTTCTGTCGTTTTGGTCCTGGGCCATTGCCCATTCTGGAAAATTATTAAAGTCCGGCGTAATCAAGTTGTTAATTATTTTTGCGTAACTAACTTTTAATATTGTGTTTAAGGGCATGGTTTAAATTCGAAAATTGCTCACCATCGTCGAAAAACACTAGATCACAAATTCCACAACGATAGAAGGCACGCGAAGCATTTTACGGCTTTCTGAAAGACCGCACAAATTCGACGGGTTTTTAAGTTTCGGTTTGCTATCGGAGCGCATCTCGGGCCCGGCGGCACTGCGCCCCGTGGAGAGATAGTGCAACCAACCTACGCTGCGCGGTCATTGCGCGACGCAGCAGAGGTTGGTTGCACTATCTCTCATATGTATATGGGTGGTTTCATTTGAAATCGAACACGCTTGTCGGGGTGGGTCTTTCGATTTTTTTGAAAAAATATATGTAATTGCCCCATTTCTGGAAAGAACAAAACCGCTTCTCAAAATTTTTTAAAAAAATATTTCGCTTCACAAAAAATTATTGAGTGGAGCAGGGTGAAAATCTGTTTTTTTACCCCGTGATTTTTCTACCCAGTTCTGTACGCTGGTATAAATACGGGAAGCATACAAAACTCACAGTAATTTTTCGTGCTCTTGTATGTTATTTCGACTATTTTTTAGTTGAAAGGAAAATAATTTTGTATTTTTGTTTATTGAGGTAAAAAATGCCAAACATCGTCTCTTTGACAATCCGGTGAGATCTTCAGAGCCTTGTAACTCATGAGTTATTATATTTGTCGCTCACAAAATACTATGCGGGTGTAGCCCTATACATGGGCTATCGACGGGCATAAGTTTAGTTTATTTTATTTTCACTGAATTTTTTATATAAAATTTGAAATATCGTCGAAAATGAAATTTACCGATATTTTGAACCCACTTTATTAAAAAAGGCCATTTTTTATTTCGTTCAATTTTTTTATTATTGCTGCCGATCATATGAACTTTCAATTGGCTTGATGCGATTTCCCCCTTTTTTGTTGTATCTTCTCTAGAAGGGGTTGAAATCGCTCCCACGTGACAATGCGGTGACAACTTCAGAGCCTTGTAACTCATGAGTTATTATATTTGTCGCTTACCAAATACTGTGCGGGTGTAGCCCCATACATGGAATATCGACGGGCATAAGTTTACTTTATTTTATTTTCACGAAATTTTTTATATAAAATTTGAAATATCGTCGAAAATCGAAATTAACCGGTATTTTGAACCCACTTTATCGAAACAGGCCATTTTTTATTTCGTTCAATCTTTTTTATTATTGCTGCCGATCATTTGAGCTTTCAATTGGCTCGATGGGATTTCCCCCTTTTTTGTTGTATCTTTTCTAGAAGTGATCGAAATCGCTCCCACTTTCTCAGAACGGCCAAACGCAGTTTCCGCAGGTCGGCTTCGCTGCAAAGACTATACTGCTTAATTGTGTGTTCAAATGCAGCGGGTAAATTCATTTTGATTGAGAACACTCGTGCTTGGCTACATACTGTTTTTTTCTTAATTTTTAATGATGGCAACTGAAATTCCTTAGTCCGATCGTTAGCGGTGCAGCGGATGTTCCATTACCTTTATTCCCAAACCAAAGCAATGTGTGCCTAGCCAAAGCAAATCTACCGTAGCCAATTAAAATAAAATCGTCAAATCGCTTTTCCGTATTCCAGAAGGCTGTACAATCTTTGCATTAAGCTCGGTGCGACAAAGTGGAGAAACTAAAAGTCTACAGAGACACTGTGTGACTGCTTTCGCTGCCTTCTGTGCATGTGGGAATCGTTGCTTCTTGGCATCAGAGATATCGATCAGTCTTGAACAAAATCCAACACTTTTATTTTTAGCTGCACGCACTCGTTCAAACAGAAGGGCCACCGTCTCGGGTTCACCGCTCGCTCGCTTTAGCTCCAGTTTTCGTTCTTTCCGTCTCGACTTACCACGCTGTTGAACTTCTCGGCTGCATCCGACCGCTGCGGTACAAAGTTCAGCTCGCCCCCGCGCTCGATCGTCTCCGCAGAGGCAAGCCGATGCCGTTGTCAAAAAGTTCCAATATTGCGTTGCTCGTGAACTGGACTATTTAAAGCACAACAACATATTGTTTTACAAGTGCATCCTTAATATATTAGCGTTAATTAATAAAAGTGTCTATTTATCGCCAATTGGTGTTTGTGTTCTGTAAAAAATTGTCTTCGGTTCATGTAAACTCTGTCCGTTTTCCTCACTTTTTTCTGCAAACTGCCTTTCCTTCTAAAAAAGGGGCAGGTGATATTACATATTTTTTATATACACGCTGACAATAAAGAACAGGCAATTACATGGTTATTTGAACGCACGCGACAAGACACATCATGGATTGGCCCCCGTGCCGGATGCTTCCTGGGTGTAACGGAGATGGGCCTATAGCGCGAAGGGCCGGGCGTGCTGTACGTGCCTTACAAGCTGTGTATAGCACAAACAGATATATGACCCCGGTCTGGCTACATGAAGAGCTCGTTCCGCTTTCTCCGCCCTTTGTGCCCTGGCTTTAGACATCGGATAATGGAACATCCGCTGCACCGCTAACTATCCGACTAAAGAATGTCAGTTGCCATCATTAAAAATGAAGAAAATACAATTCTTGAAGTCTGTGGCGAGCACAGACTTCAGAAAGTACAACGATTTTATCTGTATAGTACCACTCCTCTCTGTAATGCCTCCGGGCCTTGAGAGTATGCAAATAAATAAATAAATAAATATGCAGCCAAGCACGATTGTTCTCAATCAAATGAATTTACCCGCTGCATTTGAGCACACAAATAAGCAGTATAGTCTTTGCAGCGAAGCCGACCTACGGAAACTGCGTTTGGCCGTTCTGAGAAAGCGGGAGCGATTTCGATCATTTCTAGAGAAGATACAACAAAAAAGGGGGAAATCCCGTCAATACAATTGAAAGTTCATATCATCGGCAGCAATAATAAAAAAAAAATTGAAAGAAATAAAAAATGGCCTTTTTTGATAAAGTGGGTTCAATAAATCGGTTAATTTCATTTTCGACGATATTTCAAATTTTATATAAAACATTCCGTGAAAATAAAATAAACTAAACTTATGCCCGTCGATATTCCATGTATAGGGCTACACCCGCATAGTATTTGGTAAGCGACAAATATAATAACTCAAGAGTTACAAGGCTCTGAAGTTGTCACCGCATTGTCACGTGGGAGCGATTTTGATCACTTCTAGAGAAGATACAACAAAAAAAGGGGAAATCGCATCAAGCCAATTGAAAGTTCACATGACCGGCAGCAATAATAAAAAAATTGAACGAAATAAAAAATGGCCTTTTTTAATAAAGTGGGTTCAAAATATCGGTAAATTTCATTTTCGACGATATTTCAAATTTTATATAAAAAATTCAGTAAAAATAAAATAAACTAAACTTATGCCCGTCGATAGCCCATGTATAGGGCTACACCAGCATAGTATTTGGTAAGCGACAGATATAATAACTCATGAGTTACAAGGCTCTAAAGATGTCACCGGATTGTCAAAGAGACGATGTTTGGCATTTTTTACCTCAATATACAAAAATGCAAAATTATTTTCCTTTCAAGTAAAAAATAGTCGAAATAACATACAAGAGCACGAAAAATTACTGTGAGTTTTGTATGCTTCCCGTATTTATACCAGCGTACAGAACTGGGTAGAAAAATCACGGGGTAAAAAACAGATTTTCACCCTGCTCCACTCAATAATTTTTTGTGAAGCGAAATATTTTTTTAAAAAATTTTGAAAAGCGGTTTTGTTCTTTCCAGAAATGGGGCAATTACATATATTTTTTCAAAAAAAATCGAAAGACCCACCCCGACAAGCGTGTTCGATTTCAAATGAAACCACCCCATATATATATATATATATATATATATATATATATATATATATATATATATATATATATATATATATACACAATTATGTTCACATGCTGATACGGAATGCCTAAACTCTTTTAGCTTGAATGATAAATACTTCAATATATTTCTTTCAGAATCAGGAAAGCACCATGGTACATCCATTGCTCCAAGTCATTTGCCTTCTTCTGGTGTCGCCACCGTCCTTCCGCACTCAAGCTCAGCAAGATGCTTCGGTGCCTCAAGGCTTAGACCTTGTGGTTGGTCTTTTCCGTCACGGTGATAGAGACACCCTGACGACATTTCCCACTGACATGAATAGAAACAGCACTTTCTGGATAAACGGCTTAGGGAACCTCACAGCTCGGGGTATAGACACCATGCTCAAAGTCGGACAATATCTCCGGAGTCGCTATTTTAATTTTTCGAGTGGTGAACCCAACGAAACAATAGTCCGAAGCAGTCCGAAATACCGGTAAGTTTTTTTCATTTATTGTGTTGTAAACATTCTTGGAAAATATCTGTTTAGTTTGGTTATAACGTTTCTTCCGTATAATATTCAATATTATTATTTGTGTCTAGTTTCCTTTAAATAATTCTTTTTCAGAACAACATACATAATAATTATTTCGGAACAGCAGATCATGAAACCCTAATCGGCGTCATTACTTTTCAGACTCGACACCTACGGCGTAGTTCGAGGAAGGCGCTCCCGGACGCGCAGTGGCGGCGGTGGTGGGCGGAGCTTCTTACGGTAGTCATTGCTAGGCGTGAGGTAGTCGGGTCCATAGAGCTTACAATCTGTGGTGCACGTGTCTTCCGGCATGGGTTTTCTTTGATGACACCGCTAGCACACGGTCATCTCCAGATTAGGGAAGATGTCCTGTCTGTGCCCAATGTCACCACAGAGCGAGCAACAGTGGATGGAGTGCCCTTATGGGCGGCAGCGAGTGTACAATCCGTGAGGATGGGTGTAGAAATTGACGTGTTGGCCCTCAAATGTCACAGCTGCAGAGATGGACTTGCCTAGCAGTCTTGCCTATTTCATTTTAGGTTCCAGAAAGGCGATGATGTTCGGGAGCTGCTCCGTGGTGGTTCCGGCGTCTAGGCCGTGTATTACTCCCCACACTGTTACGGGGAAACGCTTAACGTGCGGCGAGATTTCATACGTTGTGTCATCCAGTTGTAGCAATGTGACTTCACTAAGGACGTCGCCGTAGGTGTCGTAGGGGGTGCTGGCCACGAGGTGGTTTTGGACTGCTTTCACTTGAATTACCACACGTTGGATGAAGGCTTCTTTGGGTATTCGGCTGGCTCTCTGTATGCTTGCTATAAGTTGTCGGTCGCTCCAAGCCGCGATGTGAAGTTCGTCTCGTGGCCGGTATATAACTTTATAATCGGTGTCGGGGAGTCTGGGGGCTGGCGGAGCACAAGGAGAGCTGTTAGGCTTACAGGGCGCCGGCCGCGTGTTCGTAGAAAAGGCTTGCTGCATGACTTTACGTCTGTTGCTGAGCATTTGCTTCCACGTGCCGGGGTGGTATAACGTACGGCCCCTTAGCTCGTGGAATTCCATTGTGTTGTCGTTTTGGTTTGGCTCCGTCGCTGCTGTAAACTGATCGTTCGCCGGGGGCTCCGCCGTGGCAGCTGCGGCCGCAGCCGCCGCCTCCGCCGCCGTGGCAAGGTTAGGCCTAGGTATAAAAGGCGGTCTAATCCGGTCTTCAAGTGCCGTTTCTGGACGAATGGTTGATCCCATTGCAATGAAATTGATGACAATCGATCGGTCTTGATGTTAAGCAGCCGATGGCACTAACTTCAATGAAAATATCACAAGCAAAACGCAAACTGTGGCCTTTAAGGTGGGAGCCCCCAAGTGCCGTGCATCTTGGACTTCAAGCCATTCGTCGCCTTATTAAAAAAAAAGAATTAGACAAAGTCAGATTGTGAAGTTTCGTGCATGTATAGCGCACCGTATCGGACTAAAGAAGCTGCACTGCTTTCTTTAGCTGAGCGGCTATGGAATCATTTAGTGAACCTGCCTCAGCAATAAAAACGAACGGCATGTATACGATGCAAACAAGAACCACTGCGTTCCCAAGGTTGCGTTTGTTATGAACTCACATCACATGAATGAGATTGAAATAACACAAGAAGCATCTGATGGACACCAGCAAGGGGAAGTAACAAACATCGTTTGAAAAGCTATACGTGCTTACCTGTAGCAAATCCAAGGAAAATATCGGCGTAAGGATGCAGACGATTAATTTAAAGCATCACGCAAGACTACCACCCCATTTCCACTTCATCACAAGGCTGCACAATGATTTGAATCGCATTTCGGTGCTTCTGCGATGATACATCCATTGTGAAGTCCGTCGGTTTATCAGATATGTTGGCCGGACAAACCAACAGTATACATATATCGAAGTGGCTACCAAAACAAGCGCCAGCCTTCCGCGATCGGCGTCTGCTCTCTGCGGGACCAGGCGGAACTGCATCACTCTTCCGGAAATAGAACTATTTGACTCCACGAGCACCGAGTACGAGGATAGAGCTCCGGAGTTTGACTCGAGTCCCGAGCACCGCAATAGACCATTTGTCTTCTTACCCAAGCATCAAGGAGAATGCAGGGATTGGTGTTCCACGCGCCACACGCGCACGCCTTTCCTGTATAAAAGATTCGAAGTAAATAACCAAAAGAAAGCATTGACGAACGCGCGTGCAAGATGCCATTTGTTTTAGGTTTTTGCTTTGGAAAAGTTACTACTGCTGAGGCCAGCACGTGCGGCGCGTGGAACACCAATCCCTGCATTCTCCTTGATGCTTGGGTAAGACAGCAATAGGTCTATTGAGCGTGGCCCGTTTATTGGACATAGTGTCTCGAGTCATAACATCGCGTAGTTACTTAGAGGGATGCTGAACCGAGATTTGGATTTCACAAAATAAGCTAGCAGGAGTGTTCAGCGGGGCGCCACAAACCCCAAAACACCACTCATAAAGCGATATCTCGAACGGATTGCCGTGTTTTTGTAAAATAAGAATGGGATTGAGTGTGAATCTCGACGTCGCGTTTCCTGCAGAACAGTTCAGGAGGGGGGAAACGGCCTTGCTTCCTTCCCTTTTTGCGTCCTCGCGGAGTCAAAGCGAGAAGAGGATGAAACGAGAATCGCGACGCCACGGGCCTTTTTGGCCATTGTTCAAGCGTGCTCTTCTTTCACGAATATACAACCATCCGTTGGAGATATCGCTTTATGGGTGATGGTTTCGGGTTTGTAGCGTGCCGCCTAGCGCTTCTGCGTTGTTTTCTGAAATCGAAATTTCACTTTAGCATCTCTTTAACGCACCCAATCGCTGCACGTATTTTTCAAGATAAATGGGGTTTACCTTAACTTCTGCCGAAGATAAGCGCGATAACTGAATTCACGGGACAAAAAAAAAAAAAACGAAAGACGTTTACAATTCCCTGTAATGCCGAATTAGAGCGCGCCTCTTAAGGAGGAAGAGGGGAGGTTACGGAGAGGAGGGTATGCCTGTCCTTCTCCCTCTCCTCTTCCTCCCCCTCCCCCTCCTCCTCCTCCCTCTCCCCCTTTCTGATCCTTCTCCTTCCTCCTCTTCCCCTCTTCCTCCCCTCCCTCCCTCCCTCGTGACGTCACTTGTGACGTCACTCGTGACGTCACTCGATACAATAGTGACCCTCAAATGCCGTGGTCGTGAAGGTCAAGTGAAGGTCGTGGCCTTCGTCGCGAGCTTCACGAGTGACCTTCACCACGTCACTCGTGATCCACGTGACGTCACACGTGATGTCATGTGTGACGTCATTATAGGAAACGCCCCATGATGCAACGCGCGGTTATGCCGACGGCGACGGCGGCGACGACGCCGCTCAAGCCGGAAACGACCCGCCGATCGAGAGCTGCGTCCCAAATGCTATGACGGTATGCACACGCGCCAGATTACCGCCGCCATCAGCTGACCTTCTCTTGTCTTACCCAGGTACCGAGCCAGTGAAGCGGGTGTTGACGAGCTTCTACAAAGCCCAATGCTGAGGAGAAAGACACAGTAATATCGAAACTGGCAATAACCTGCTTTGCTGAGGTCATGACGAAGTGAAGTAAACCTAAGAGGATACAAATATTTAAGGTCGGTTATGGCGGCTCCCATGCAGAGCCTCTGCAAAGCGTCTATAGAAGTCCGCTCCTAAGTCAGATTCCTTGAAAAGTGCTGCTTTCATTTAAGCAGTTTTAGAGCGCAACTCTTAAGGCCCGACCACATTGGCCTCGCGGAGGCTTGCGGCGCGACGGTCGACGCCGCAGGCTGCCGACCAAAACCAGATTTCGGCTTCAGCGGCGCGACGTACAGCGCCGCAGAGCCAACCAGTCCTTGCGCGGTTCAGAGCTCGCCGCTCCTCACCGCAGAAGAGAGGAGCCAATGGGAGGTGGCGTAGAGAGTGACGTTGCGATGCCATGGCAACGCTCAAGCCGGTCCTCCGCGCGTCTTTCACGTTCCGAAGGAACGTAGCGTTGTTTCGTTTCGTCTGCTATCCCTATTTCTCCCAATGCCTTCCCCAATGGAGCAGTTCCTTGAAACTGTCCAACTGTTTCCCTTTTTATATGACAAGACGCAGCCAGACTTCCTAGATAAGGGCGCTAAGGACAACCGCGGGGAGATTATAGGAGCAGAATTCGGAATTACAAGTGAGTTTCTCCGTGGCACTTGTTGCATGTCGTCTGTGTTGTGACGGATGTCGTATTGATTTGGTGGCACTCTCGAAAGTAGCCTTCATTTCTGGCGCGCCACTGGGGCAGCGAAGCACTGACCTTTCCTTTGGTGTTTCGGTAGAAACAACTCGGCCGGACCCAAAACCTGCGCCTGCTTCCCTTTAGAGCGCGGCGACGTCGCAAGATTAACGAGCAGGCTAGGATAATCACATTCACGCTGATCACCAGGTCATCATGGACACCTAGCATGTAGGCAGCGAGTGAGGTTTCGATGCTGATATTAGCGAAAGTCGAGAGCCGAAACGGAAGAATCTAACTAAGAGCAGACGACGAAAGAGTGGAAAATCCGACGGGAGGCTCGCGCGCGATCGCGACAGCCAGTGTTGTCACGTGACGCTCGCAAAACGGAGGCCAATGTGGACTCCTCGCGTTGGGACGCCGGACGGTGGCGCCGCCCAGCAGCGCCGACCGGCGGTGCCGTTGACACTACTGTGGTCAGGCCTTTAGGCGCCCGTTTCCGGCTTGAGCGGCGTCGCCGTCACCGTCGGCGTCCGCGTAACCGCGTGCCGCATTATGAGACGTTTCTCATAATGACGTCACACGTGACGTCACGAAGCTCACGACGGAGGCCACAACCTTCACGAGTGACGTCACGAGGGTCACGTCACCAGGGCAGAGGGAGGGAGGGGGAGGAGGGGAGAAGAAAGGAAGCAGGAGGGGAGGAGAATGAGAGGAGGAGGAGCGAGGAGGAGAATGGAGGAGGGGAGAGGGAAGGAGGGAGGAGGAGCAGGAGGGGCATACCCTCCTGTCCGTACCCTCCCTCTTCCACCTCAAGAGCTGCGGTCTAATTCGGCATTACATGAAATTGTAAACCCTTTCATTTTTTTTATTCACATCAGCTACCGTATCAAGACTGCCAACCACAAGAAAACTACGTTTTATAATAATCGGCCCGGCGCGGACGGCATTCGTTTATTCCACCAGTGAGTGCGCCCGGCCTATTGATACCGCATGACTTGAGAAGATTTTAGCCACCAAGGGTTATCACCTTAAACTTCAACAATGAAGCTCAGAGTTAAAATGTACGCTGTAATACACCGTTAAAACATTATTGTGGATTAGTATTTGCCAAAAAAGCAGTTTGCGAACACGCTAAACCTATAATCGGCCGTTAGCGCTCTATCAACCCTTCAGGTTTCCCGAGTTCAGACAAAGCTAAAATCGATTGAGTGATTATTTTGAACATATTAATTATTCGACACCATGTTGTCACGAATAACTTGCAGGTGCTTCAACAGTGCGGCTCTTGTGCTCGATGGTCTCTACCCATGCAAAGAACAGAGTGAGTTCCATCTGACGAGAATGCCGGAGCATCACGATAAATACACGTAAGTGAACTTAGGTCCCAACGCTTTTGTTTGTCATGATAGTGAGAATTACCACCCTTCTTGAGCTATTGTAGATCGAAAAGATTCGACGAGCGTAAACTGAAAATAAAGGTTTAATCGAAGTTAAAGCAAGTAGGCAGCCGAGCTGATTAAGGATAGACATAGTAACCCTTGAGCGAGGGGACAAAAATGGCACGGACAGACACGAAACTCTGTGTCAGTCTCTGTCAGTCTTTTTGTCCCCTCGCTCCAGGCTTACTATGTCAAGGTTTAATCAGCGTACTTGTACCAAAAACCACAAAAAAAAGGAAGAGAGAAATGTGAGCGTCGAAACAGCAGCAGCGAACGTCGTGGCGTCTTCATCATAGCGGGCTGGAGCGAGAATGAGTGCGTAGTTACCTTGAGAGTGTGAATGAGTGGCAAAGCCATGGACATCTCCTTATCTACTACACTCGGTATCTCGAACATTCGACCTGGCTGGAATGTTCGGGAGTGTGCTGGGGCGAGACTTACTCGGCAAGGTCACTCTTCGTTTACACTCGGCGAAAAGAGAAAAACGTACCTTCTCTAAGTACCACCGGCCTTTTCGGTCATGCACGCGGCATCACACCCCCACCCTCTCCCCTAAAAGTGCATCACCTCGAATCCCGCTCGCCCCCGCTGCCCCCCTTACCACCACCACCGCTCTGCCGTTCAAGAACAGTGTCTTGTCGAATAAGTTGAAGCAACGACTCTTTCTGCGTTCACAAGTTGGGCAAGTACATACTTTCCAAGGTAGTCTACAGCTGCTATACACTGCTGAACCTCGTTATGACTTGTTAAAGTTGGCAGGGATGCAAAACATTTTGCAAGTTCTGGGTTTGGCTCAATGCCAGCGGCACTTATTTTATCTCATAAGTAGATAATTTCTCTGACCCAAAAGATACACTTCTCCAAGTTAAGAGTTAATCCTTCTGCTTGCAGGGCATGAAGCTACAACACGCATGCGTTGGTCATGTTCTTCTCGCGTTGCACCTCAAACCAGGATATCATCAATATACACGAACTCATCTCTGTGACGTCACGGCGCGGTGGTGGCGCGTCGGTCGCACTTCCAGTCTGGGGCTGTGGTCAGATGTCCCCATGCCAGACGTGTATTCCTGCGTTGTTTTGAAAGGAACCAGACAAAAACCTGCCTTCTCGTCAAAATGCCGCGACTGGGGCCGTACCAAAAGTGTCGAGAAAGGTTTGAAGGTCAGTTTTCACGTGCTCGGTTCGTTCGATAATCTGGATATGTGCCTTGAAAAGAAAAAACAGACGCCGTCAGACAACGATTGCTGGGGCGGGAAGCAGTTTGGGCTGAATTCGCAGATACTTGTGGTCATCAGAGTTATTTGTTTTGTTCCAACATGAACGCCAGAAAACCGTCAAGTTGTGCGGACCACCTGCGGACTACGTTCAGTGCTTCTTCAAGTTCAAACGGCCGCCTGATTGTTCGAACTGTCGTCTGCTCTTTCAAACGTTTCTGCTTGCCGTCTGCTCTCTTAGACGACGCCAGTCCGTAGACCAAATGTTGGCCTGGTACTTGCGATAAGAAGTAAGTGCAGGCCTCAAAAGACTTAAATTTGAAGGTTTGTAAGCAGGCTCGATGTAGACAGTAGATACAAAAAGATGTTGATCATTGTTACCAGTGACCATCACCCACTTGTTATGTCTAATTCAGTTGGTCCGATTCTGCTTGCAATTTCCAGTATCGATGTCGACCATCTCAGCTACGGTTCACGCTTTTGCAGCCCGAGCGGCGTCGCGACTGAAAATTCCGAGCGAAATCTCATCATGCGAATCAGGCTTTAGCGTACATTCTGCGGCGTCCACGCGGAATGAATCGCCACATGTCACATTATTCACGCGAAGTTTTGCGCTGTAACGAGCCTCGGTAATTTCGCTGACGCCGCTCAAGATAGTCAGACATCGCCAGGAAGACGTAGAACCAACAATTCTAATGCGAAAAAGGGCAGTGGGACTCACACTGACGCCGACGACATCGCATTTCAATGGTATGTTTATGGGCGACGGCGAGCTTCTTGCCCACACCCCCATCGCGCATGCGCGGCGCCGGAGGCGTCCGCTAGGGCGCTCCGGGCGCTCCGGTTTGTTTGTAAACATGAGTTTGTGTATACACCCCCACTCCTGAAAGTCCATATAAGAGGTGGCGCATAGTTCGCTAAAACATTTCGGTCGCTGAAGCGAGCTCAAAGGGCAGTCTAAGAGACCTGTAGCAACCGAAAGACACGCTAAAGGTGCATCTTTAAAGGGGTACGGAAACAAAAATTGAAATATTCAAATTTCGTTTGGAAAGGAGTCAAGCATGACGGATAATAACCGTAAATGATAATCGCACGTTTTTATTTTGAACGATCGGCTATATTTTTCGTTCCAAACGGTGCACGCGAGCAAGCGCTCGAAGAGAAGCGAACGGAGAGTGTGATGTGTCATGAGATATCCGACGCAAACAAAAACAGAAAGAAAAAATTTCCCGCGTTCGTGAAGTAGCAGTGCTGGCGTGGTTATGAGCTTTGCCGTTGGTGGCGTTGTCAGCGTTGTGGTGGTGTCAATAGCGTCAACGCGTTACAATCGAGCCGTTCGAAGTACCCGTGGGGTGACGAGCGTGTGGCTGGCCCAAGGAGCACGTAGCTTTCACAGCAATGTCAGCTTAGGGCTGAACGGGGTGGGGAAAGCAACTTTTGTCCGAGTTTTGAGCGACGGGCTAATCTTCGAGGGGACGAATGACTGTATCCGGGTGCACAAACGAGAATCCGAGAAAGAGGGAGTCACTTCTTTCCGTCTTCTTCGACTGTTTAGTTTAATGCGCGATTTGTGAGTTGAGGAGGAAAGCTATGAAGGAAAATGTTGAAATTCCAAAAAGCGGCGCTGCTCTGAAGGAATCTGCTTCGTCCCGACTACGTAGCAAGTTCCCCAACGTTGCTAGATTACATCCCTAATAGGCTCCGCATGCATCCACCAGGTGCTCATTAATTAGCTTTAAAATTAGTTTGCTTGTGCCTTTCAACGCAAGACTTGTGTTATTGAGGTTATGGTGCAACATGCAACACATTAAAGCTAAAAAATGAGCGCTGGAATTTCGTTTCCCTACCCCTTTAAGACGTACCGTCATTTAAGGGTATATGGACACCGCTGTTGGCATCGAGATGGCTAAATTATGCGGAATGTGCCAGCTCTGCTTCAACTTTCTCTCTCCGAGGCAGCTGAAAATGCTCTCGCTTCAGTGCTTTGTTAACGTGGTGGGTCTCCATGCATAATCTTACCTTGCTTTTCGTCCGTACTCTAACCAAGGAACTCTCCTAGTTGAAAGATTCTGGTGCCTTCGCGATAACACCTGCTGTCTCAATTTGGTTCAACTCTGCCTTCAGAGGCACTCGTAGCGCGTGCGGCAACCGGTGTGCTGGCTGTACCACAGGTGTGGAGTTTTCACGAAGAGCCATCTTGTAGGCTCTCTTTGTTCAACCAAGACCACCGAAAGACCCGGGAACTCGCGCTCTACTTGTTTGCGCTCCACAGTGTTGAAACGGTTGACGAGGCGAAAGTACTCGCATGCTTTCAAGCCCATGATGGCTTGCCTGCCCTCATTTGCTATAAAGAAACCCATGAACCCTTGTTTGCTGCCGATCAGGATGCCGACAGCCGGACTTTTCCCAGATGTTGCATGATGCCATCTCCTTAGCTGTGAAGAGTTACAGTTGTGGGTTAAGGCCGCTGGTTAGGTTTGATCTTCGTAAACTATGTGCGTGCGAGCAGGTCGGCCTGTTAACCGGTGTCTAAGCTTTTCCTGATTCCCTTCTAGCGTGTTTCTAGTGGTACAATCACGGTTGTCAAAGGTTTGCACGCTGCTGGTTGGCGAAATTTTGAGCACATATAAAATCGCTGCTTCCCTCACTGGTTTCTTCAACGTCATGTATGCCGGCCTGGCTGGTCTTGCAACATGCTGCAATATGATTCTTCTTAATATACTTTGCGCATGTCTTTCTGTAAGCTGGACATTGCCTGGCAGGGTGAACATGGTTGCTGAAGCGTTATCTCCACTTCTCTCTTTGTTGCTACTTTATTCTTGATGGGTTCCAACTTGGCGGTTCTGTCGCTCTATCCTTTAACAGTCGCTTCATTCCATCTTTTGTTGTGAACATCGGCTATTTCGTGTGCCTTGCAGCATTCAACAGCTGTTTTCAAAGTCAAATTTTGCGGGAAGTTTTCTCAAAGCTTCTTACTTGACGTTCCACGCACAGTCTGGTCTCGTAGCATCGACGCCTTTAAACTGCTGAATCTACAGGTCACTGCTTTCAGCTGAATATCGGGGTAGAAATGCTTGAAAGCTTCTTCCTCCTCTTGTCGCCGAGTCCGGAACACGTAGCGCTTGAGTTTCTCACTATATCTCCCAGGGCAGCAGGCTTCAAATCTCCGTACCAGGACTTCATAATATTAGGCTTCTTCGGCTGACAAATTATACGTGTTGAATACGTCAATGGCTTCTTGCCCTGTGACGTGCAGAAAAATACAGACTTTCTTTTGCTGACTGAGACGTTCCTTTGACACTGTAGCCAGAAGGAAGAGTTCCATCCGCTGCTGGAATTTCTTGCAATTTTCTGCAGCGTGCTCTTCCA
>JAZHYW010012082.1:0-30000 GCA_037355805.1 Ixodes ricinus
TGCTCTGAATGTCAACGTGAAGAGATTCATCAAAGCGCGGGTAAACGGCGGGAGTAACTATGACTCTCTTGCCGGCTCTCATCTCAGCTCCAGGTGCCGGCTGACCTCACTGATGCGGAGGAACTTTCGGCAGCGCTTCGTCACTCCCGCACCATCTGGTGGGGTGAACATCGCGCTGTCTACGCTAACAAAGACCTCTTCTCCCATCACGGTCAGCCGCTAAGCAACACCTGGTTGCAACCTGACACTCATCATCTCAAGGACGGCGACCGCATTAAGGCCCTGCGACTCAGGACGAACATCCTTCCCACCAACGCCTTGCTGCAGCGTCATAACACCGACGCTTCAGCGAGGCTGTGTCGCAGGTGCCGTCGCGCCCTTGAGACTCCATTTCACATCCTCCAGGAGTGTCCATCAATCAAACTTCCTCGGATGAAGCGGCACAACTTCTTGTGCGAGCAGGTGTGCCGCCTCACCAGGAAGTATCACCCTGGAGCCATCATCGAGACGGAGCGGGTATATCACACAGAGGAGGGGGATCGTCTCAAGCCCGACATTACCGTCACGATAGACGACACGGTGGTCATTGCCGATGTCGCCGTGGCTTGGGACGACCGCCCCGCCTCACTTAGCCGAATGTGTGCATTCAAGAGCGCCAAGTACGACTGCCTCAGACCGTTGTTCCCTGGTAAGGTCACGACGGCAGTCGGCTTGGCGTTCGGGGCCCGCAGCATGCTATGCAAGGAAACACTGAGCGGGGGAGCCAGCCTCGGCATCCCCAAGTGGGACATGGCTTGGCTCTCCTCGCGAGCGCTAGTGGGCTCCCTCATTTGCTTCAATCGATTCATGAAATCCTAGCTCCGTCTCTCATCCTCATTGCACTTTTTTTTTTTGGCTGTGGCTTCGTTTTGATGTTTTATGAAGCCACTCACATTGCCTTTTTGGGGGAGACCCCCCACCCCCCTCTTCCACGCACACTCCATACCTCACTGCATGTCATTAGGGTCATCTCTCATCTCATATGCTGGGTAATTCTCCCCAACATATGTTTTTTAACCTTTTAGTAGCCTTTTTGGCGTATCATTTTTTTATCGTCACCCAGGGCGGTATCGCGTTTTTTGCTTGCCGTTCCTTTTTAGATTTTGGATGCCTGGCTTACGTGCCGGCATCCACTTAATTCCAGATTATTTATTTATTTCTTTGTAAGTTCCACGTGTTACTGTTAGAGGCAGCCAAGGCCAATAACAAGAGGACCCCTCCAACAAGTTTTCGTTGTATTGTTTTTTGTTGTTTTCTTTAAGTTCTGACAGGAATACGTATTTAACGGTTCTTGTCAGATTCAAGGGCAGGGAAGGCCAATCACGTTGCAGCTCGCTGCACTGCCCTTGTCATCTGGCAAGCCTACTCCCTCCCAAAAAGACGTACACTGGGGTCCTCTTTTTTTCTACCGCCTTCGGCGGAAATCTCCTGTACTAGCCAAATGCCTCGTCATCTAATTAGTGACGCGCATGAATGGATTAACGAGATTCCCACTGTCCCTATCAGCCTACGCCAGTCTCTACGCGTAGTCTCTACGCTGAGGCGTAGAGACGGTAGGCGCTACTGGCGTAGACAAATGATGGCTTTAAATTACGATGCATTCTTCTGTGGCGTGTGGCGTCCTTGCGAAGTCTCGTAGTTGCGCTAATTTGCATGGTAATTCAAGTCAGCAAAGCAATCATTGACTCGTCCGACCACTATCAAACATAAATGCGTAATGTGAAAAAGGTTATAGTTGTGTCTTTCCGTCATCTTTGACTATACGAGGTAGACAATCTTTCGGACCTCTTTTTTGTATAGTGCATAGCGAAAATGTCGTCTAGCTAGATTATAAGCTAGCTTCGCTCCCTCCGCTCGTGAGTCGCGCTTGAGACCGATGCCAACATGTTCTTCAGCAGACGACTCACTATTTTCTAGAACAGCGGAGGGACTGATAAGCCACCAAAGGCGCCGCCGTTTAGCAGCTGACAGCGTACAATTGAAAGGCACACCTCCTATGCGCATCTGTCACATGTCTTTATTGCTATAACCGGCCGAGTAGAGAGGCGGAGGAAGACCAATGTGACTGTCGTGACGTCACCACCCTTACGTAGGCAGCTTTTGTCCCCCTATCTCGGATAGGGGTCATTGTATGAAGACTCCGTCTAACCGAGCTTTCGGTTGCACGTCAACGATCTCAGGTGGTCCAAATGAATCCTGTCTTTCGCTGGGGCTTGCTGGACGCACTTTGGTTTAATATGGCGCACCCATATTTGACTTTTAAAAAAATTCTGTCTCGCTGCTTGTTTGTAGAATGGGGATAGCGCTGTAAATTTGCTTGACGTTGCGCTGAATACAAAACAATAATTGAACTGGGTTCGTTGCTTTTGCTGGAATCGCTCTGAAACTAGCTAGGTGATTCACAAACAGAACTAATCAGGAGCCCGCCATGGATCAAGAAAATAACTATTAAGAGTTAAAGCCAATCTTAGTCGTTAGTGTTTTGCCGGTGTGGCGTACTCGTTTTAGGACATTCGGCTATGGTGGATGTGGCGACGGCAGGCCAGTGGCGGATCCAAGGGGAGGGGGGGCGACGTGGAAGCCGCCCGCCCCCCCCCCCAAACCAAGTCGACCCCCCCTCCCCCTTCTCGGAGGGATATTTGACATGGGCGGACCCCCAGGTGCACGAGAAAAAATGGGAAAATAGTATACTTACAAATTTTCCGCCCCCCCCAAAACGGAGTTCTGGATTCGCCCCTGCGGCAGGCCGCCGATATAATAAGGAGGTACTGACAGGGTGTCATGGCTTCCGAATTTTTGTCTGCGTCAGGTTTTGTGATAAGGCGATAGAAAGGCGAAAACTAATCATATAATATGTCGAACTTGTTACCGATTTGCAGATCGTTTTGACTGGTTTAGCCTAATAATGAATCCTATTGAAATTGTAAATGCAGCACTTCTATTGCATCATTTCTTAAAGAGTGTTTTAATCGATGTTTAGAATTAACCACCCTATAGTGACGGTTATTATTATTCCCAAATCTAACGTCAGTTGAACCCTAAGACATACTAAAGGCGGCATACATGTAATAACTTAAAAAAAACTTATATTTAAAGTTTGTGGCTCACTAACTAGATGCAGTGGGAGCGTGTTAGTAATCGTATGATTATGTTGTCTATGCAACATTTATAAGTTTCTTTACACGTAGACTCGTTCGAAGGGCGCATAGACACGTATTATCTTATCTGTGTTTTGTTTATGAAACAGGTGCCCACACGATCAGCAATGTTTTTCTGCGGCATCCTTGAAACGAAGCTTGCTGTCGAACGTGCTCCCAAAGATAATACCTGAAGGTCAAACGAGTGGTCATGCCAGACTCACTCAAAGAGACGGTCTTCCAGAACACAGACGACTTAGTTTAGATGCGACAAGTGTAGTACTGGAATAATATTTTCCGAGCAGCGCTGCAGAGGATAATATTGCACCTTTAGCAGTGATCGTCTCTGCAGGTGAGTTACCTTTTGCCGTCTGACATGTCGATAAATATAATCAGTTTTCTTTGATGACTGGTAATCGACGGTGTGCAATCAAATTTTTCACAAAGATGTCCTTAGATAGTGCATTTATCATACTCAATATTATTGAGCGTTGCTTTCTTAAAAAAAAAAGAAAGCAATTTAAATATACTTTTTTTACTCCTATGGCCAGGGAGGAAAACGAAAAGAAACCGCCTCATTTACGCTGCATGCTCACAGGTGATACAACACACACTCGGATTTCCGGGATCTGCTTTCGGTGCTCATCTCAAGGAGGCTTTCAAGCTTTTGTTTCATGCTGTTCCACCTGTGAGGAGCCGCGTCAGCCAGACGGGTTGTTTCCGCTGTCGCCCCCGGTCATATTAATACTTTTTTTGCTTGAATATTTTTTCGAGAAATTTACACTTACGAAGTTTGAGCATAAAAAATGCACCAACGAAATCCATATTTGTGACAAGTTTAATTGCACTTCGTTCATAGGCTTTCTCATACAATTTTTTGCGCCGGAATATTGCTCAGAAACATGCTGTAGAATATTAACTCAAATACTTGTGGCACCACTCACAAACCAAGCACTTGCCTTGTCAAGCTCAAGATATCGAAAAGAGACAACAGTGCTTTTAATTAAGAAAAAGAAGGCAAGCGAACAACGGGATTTGAAATAGTTTGATTTAAAATATTACGCATAATACATTTGGATCGCGTGCAATGTAATATGGATTGCCACTGTGCCCCAGTAAATATTTTTTTTTTACGAAAGCTACAACTGACCCGTCGCTTGATGGCCCCTCTTGGCAAAATGCACGTTCGGCACACGTCTGCTTAAGAAAAATGCGAGAGTTGTTTACTAATACAGTCGATAAAACAATGTTTGCCCTTACATGACTCACGTTTCAGCAGCCAAGTTACTCGGCCCTGTGTTCGTATCAAAAGTTATAAAAACGGGATACAATATTTAACATTTAAATGTTCTTCTTTACCTTTTCAGTGACTTTTATGAGAAGTTATATTGCAATTGCAATTTTCAAGGTAGTGAATACGATAGTCGCTTTAAACTTCCAAGATTAGTGAACAGACGATATGTCACTCGGGATATTAAAAAATATCTAACAAGGTTCTTAAAAACACGAGTTAGAGGAAAACTTTAGCGTATTTTTGACTTCTGAATTTGAATGCCACCACAAACATCAAACTCAAACGTATAAAAAAAGAAAAAAAAGAAAAAGTAGTTGTCGCGTGTGATGACATACTTAGAGGTCTCAACTGCCTTGCGCTTGCTGCTTGTGGGTGAACGCCTGCAGCGTTCTTAATTGTTCGGGTAAGGCATGTGGAAGGTGCGGAATTGTTAAGATTTCCGTATATCACGTCACAATTCCCTCTTCCCACTGAACGCCCCGGGAAAGAGGGGCTCCAGCACTATTTTCAGAGGGCTGTCGTGGCTATCTGGCGCGTCAATATGAAATATAATTTTGGCATTCGTGATCCTGAAGGCCAATTGAAGACGGTTTAGGTGTTTTCTTTCTCAAATACAGAACCACTCCAGTTTCCCTTTAACTAACTTTCATTGTTTTGTTGACGTTTCGATCCCCAATCTTAAACGGGGATATGCTGGGTTCCGTGCTCCTCGGCCCATTACAAACAGTGTCAATTTTACATGGCGAGCTCTCAAATTTGTGAATTGAAATTGGAATATGCATATTTTTTATCTGCAAGATGTTTAATCAGTGAAACACTTCTATCAATGCTTGTTTCGTGCAGATTAACTACCATGTGCCAGTTCTGGAGTGGAGTCATTTGTGTGGTGTTGCTGCCGTTACTTGTTGTCTCCGTCGACGCACCCGCTGATGAGCGGACCCCCGAGAATCTAGACCTTGTAATCGGTCTGTTTCGTCACGGCGACCGTGCACCGATGCTCAGTTATCCCAATGACCCTCATCATGACAGCAAATACTGGCATCACGGTTACGGGGAGCTGACCCTTCGGGGCATACAAACAATGATTGACCTCGGCAGGTATCTCCGGACCCGCTATCAGTATTTTCTGTCCAATGATACAAAGGAGACGAAAGTGCGAAGCAGCCCTACCTCTCGGTGAGCATTCATACTTGAAATAGTTTGATGTAGCCTATGTAATTATATAGCTTATTTACCAATAGATTGAAGCGTGCTAAAAATGTTCCTCATAAAATGTGCTCAAGGAATCATTTGCCGGGGACGAGGAAACGTCTGACCCGTCTCTCTTCAAAAATGAGAGGTTCAATTTTGTACATTCAAAATGTACCTGCCAATAAACAAACTGAATAATTTCATTGATTTTTCTCAACAAGAACCATTGCATATATAACGTATATGCTTGTAAACTTTAACTGAGACATCCAGAGCATAAATGTATGCTCAACGTACTTATTGAAATCCAAGATAATAGAATAATTGGGTTCGGCCTATATTGAATCACGGTAAATTAATATTGAGCTGCCCTCTTTTTTCCCAGAAATTTAGAAGCGTATTGGATATATTCACTGTCTTGGCGAGTACATGAAGACACGGGCAGTTCTCAACGGGACTCGCATGCCGTGTGCATCATTCGCGGACCTTATTTAAATTTCCGGGACGGCCCTGTCCACTCATGTCGGTGAAGTGTAGCCTCGGCAGATTTTTTTTTATTATATTGGCCCAACACCAATATAGTAAAAAGGAAGCGCCAGGAAGCGCCTAATAAAATCCTATGCCATTCCCCTGGTATAGATGCTTCACAAGTGCCTCCTTTCTACTCTATGAACTGCACCCTGCCACAGGATCACACCAATGGAAGACAGGGGAGCAATGGTTTCCTATACCAATTACGAGACTTCCCGAAGGACACGACAAATACACGTAAGTTCCGTAAGTAAAAGGGCTTCAATATCTTGGAGAAAAAACCCCAGCGAGCGTCAATGCAACTTTTGCGATATGCAGAAGCTTGTTATCTGGCGTCAACCCTTCACAAAAAAGGGTAAAACTGTCACATGCGAAATTTGGGATATGACGTCTTCGTAGGGCGCAGTTAAATATATCTTTTATTAGAACCGTCTTAATTCAGTACGTGTTTTCTGCTGTTGACAACTAACAGAAACACCTGGAAAATATATATTCGTATAAACTCTACCAATAAGAAACACTTACTAAATTGACCTCCGTTATTTCCGGTGTATAAGTCGCACTTTTTTATATTTCAAAATTTCCGTTGCGTTTATAAGGATGCGCGATTTACAAGCATTTTCAAAAATAAGTATGGACATTAACTGCGGAGATTTGCCACGAAGGTCATAATTCTCGTTCGATTCGCTGACGATAATATTAAAACATATCCTCGCTTGCGTATACTACATTGAGATGATAATACAGATATGCAGGCTTTTCAACGCAGTTTCGACACGCCGACAAAACAAATGCATAGGGACGATTTAAAGGGAAACTAAAGCGGTTCTGTATTCGAGAAAAATAAAAAGACACTTTAATCGTCTTCATTTGGCCGCCAGGGTTACAAATATAAATAAAAAAAATATTATTGAAGTTTGTTGCGCCAAGTAGCCACAAGAGCGCTTTCAAAATAGCGATGAAGCTCCTTTTTCCCGGCCTGCTCGGTGGGAGGAGACAATCGTGACGTATTATACAGAGATCTCGTCATTTTACCCGCCTTCCGCAAGCCTTACCCGAGCAATCAAAAACGCTGTACGCGTTCACTGACAAGCGGCACGCGCGAGGCAGTTGAAACCTCTGGGTGTGACGTCACGCCCAGCTGTTTGATTTCTCTGTTTTCTCGGGTCTATTGAAACGTTCGCGTCGAATATTCGTGATATTCATTATCACATGACAAAAACAAAATGCTAGAAATCACCGCTCTCGGTTTTTTCTTATCAAGAATCTCTTTACCGGCTTTTTAAATAAAGGAGCAACTTATGTACGAACTTTTTATCAGAAAGAGTCTTTACACGGGTGTGCGACTTATACAAAGGTTCAACTTACGGACCAAAAACGGCGGCAGGTCGTTTTAGGTAATTCCTGCCATTTACGTCATTTTCGGCGTGGAATTTCAGCGTGTGCTTGAAATTCGTCAACTCAGATTAAACGCCCCTCAAATTGTGTTGCTATGGAAAGTTAATGAATGCTTTCTTGTCTCAGGGTTAGTGCGGCCATAAGCATGGATTACTTGTTTATCTAAGAGTGATTTATAAAATTGTGTTAGGTCAACCTTCTTGCTCGATTGTGATAACGGTGAACGCCTTCTTTACTGAAAGCAAAATATGTGGTGGTTTACAGAATTCTATGTCTCAGTGAAATGAAGAAACTTTGGAAGCAGGCACTTACCCCAAATGGCCAGAATGAAGGCCTGGTTCAATTCCTGGCGGGAGCTACGGCTGCACTGCATCTTAGCGTGCCGGAGCACTCGCCCATCATCCCGGTGTTGCTTGACGCCATGGTGGTTCAGAAGAAGTACGCTTTGCCTTTGCTGCCTTGGTTCGAGGAACGGTACAACAACCTCTCTACCGCTTACAAGCAGATAAGCACCATGATGGCCAAGGCAGCCATTACGAACATGGGAGGCGAAATATTGAGGTGAACGTTTTACTGCAAACTCATCAAGCAGCTGAAATTTAGTAATTTTTGATATACAATATATAACGTTTTTTGTCTGGAGATGAAGTGTTTTAACTGATAGAAGCGGGGAAAAAATGCAGCGACGACCTAAGTTGCATGAGAGATAGTTTTATTAGTCTTTACAATGCTGCCGCAGACTTGATAACAAAATCCTGCGGTACAAACGTAAGAGAATAAAGTGTCCAGACATGAAGTAATGATAATTAATCAGGGTGCTCTATTTATACTAAACACTGGACTTGTGTCTCTTTCACGATGTTGGAAACACTAAATGTTGATGCGGGTTTATGTGAATGTTACAAAGTTCAGCGTCTTGAAAGGATTATGTGTGTGTTTATTGTTCCGCACGACCTGATGCCTCTACGTATCAACATCAACATCGGATATCCGGTAGAGTGCACATATTTCTCTTAATATACATTAGAAGAAAAATTGACAGCGATGCTTACCTTCAAAGTCCTATAGCGCATGAAATGCATTATAGGGACTGGGTGTATCATGCGACGTATATTTTCCCGCTAAATTTAGAGGGGAATGTGAATGGTGGTATAGTTCACGAGACGTCAAGTCACGTGACGTCGACTTCTCTCGCTACATTTAGCGGGGAAACTTGATTGGTGTCTGGGTTTCAAGACGTGAATTTTCCCGTTAAATTTAGCGGGTAACTAATTGGTATGTAGGTCACTTCGACGTCAACTTTCCCGCTAAATCAGCGCGTAAACTGAATTGATGTTTTGGCCACGAAACGTGGCTTTTCGCCCTAAATTTGGCGGGGAACTAAATAGTTGTATAGGTCACGTGATGTCGTATCACGTGACTTCGATTTCTCCCACTAAGTTTAGCGTGAAAACTAGATTGGTGTCTAGGTCACAGAACGTGAATTTTCCCGCTAAATTTAGCGGGTAACTGAATTATGTGTCTAGGTCACGTACGTCAATTTTCCGCTGAATTTAGCGTGGAAACTGAAATGAAGTTTTAGCAACAAGATGGGAATTTGCCCGCTAAATAAATCTAGGAGACTGAGTTGACATGCAGGTCACGTGCCGTCAATTTCACCAAGATGTTTAGGTCACGTGACGTCAGGTGACGTCACGTGACGCCATTTTCCCCGCCAAATTTAGCAGCAAAATGAACGGACGGGCGGAGGGACAAAGTTTTGCAATTGGGGGTAGCGCTAAAAAGCATTTCATTCTTCAAAACAGCGGATTCCTAAGGGATAATGATCTGTCGCCGTACACGTCTAAGTACGATTACAACGTGACAACTAGCGAATACCTAAGTTACTGATGCGAGGCATTTGCATATACATTGCAAGGTATAGGCAAAGGCTCGCATTTGCCTATACATTGCAACACGTGTGGCTGCGTTCCGCGATTTCAGCAGATAAGGATTCTCGGTAGAAGCTGAGAGACGGTCCCTCGAGAGCTATTGGAAGCATTCTTTATAAAAAAAGTGGAACGGCATGTGTCAGCGACACCTCTATTGTACTTCATAGTAACGAGTTTCAGTTTTTGAATGATTGTGCACAAAATTAGTCGACTTTTATGTGGTGCTGATGTGCCTGTCGTGTGATATGCTTGCTTTTCCTGAGTGAAAACTAGTTGAAAGTTAATGCTTGTCCCGTATACTTCTTGTCCTTGTCTTTTTTGCGCTATTTTATATGTTTGACTAAGATGAACCAACGAGCCCAACAACGCACCCTAGGAAATACTTATCACGCCGATTTCTGCTTTCACTGTCCCAGGCGAATATCTTCCCCTCCGTTGTAATCCTGGCGCTATCACACGCACAAGCACTTTTGTGAACAATATTTCATCGTTGACTTCCACACCCTGGTGCCCGCAGACAGCTGCCACCGATATCGTTAACAAGGTCACGTGTTCACCGCCCTCATGTCACGGGACGTCTGCGCCGCTCCGAACTCCGACTACAAGAGAGGGATTGCTGTAGGGCATTTTGAGATGGACAAGCGCTATCGAAAAGAACCAGCCGATCTCGAACGCTCTTTCCACCACGCGATCTCGCGCGCTCTGGAAAGAGCGCACGAAGGCATGCTAAAGTCACCACGCGAATTCGCATACGAAGCGTCCTAAATGAAGATTAATGTCTTGTGAGAGGGCCAATCTTGATTATACGAAAGCGAATTTGCCAAACTGGGTGATATCGTTGCGGTATATGCTCGTAGCTAAACCGATTTCACTTAGCGTCGGTTTCACGTGCCGCGACACCAAAATTTACTTATAAATAACTAGCGGCTTTAATATTATTTTCTGGAATATTAAAATTACCATATCTTAAAGACTTCAAGAATTTTGTTTATTTTTAATTTGAACGTTCCAGCTGAATATATTATTCTGCATTTTTAATATTTATGATTTGATTAGGTCGTTCAATATTAAAATGAAGTGAAACCCTGGCATCCAACACTGTCAAAACATGATGTCGAAGAAGTTTTGGTAACAAAGTACACGTTTTAGCAAAAATATTGCTCCAAAAATAAATAGTTCATGATTTATATTGACCAATGAGACTTTCTAATTTTTCGCTGTAAAAATACGCCTTGTTCAACATTCCGGTATCATATTAGAACTTCCTTATTTTTTCAAGCCTTAACCACAACACTCACCCTGGCTTAAGAGGAAGTAAAAAAATATAGCCTTTTATCGTTATGCTGAAATGTTCATAAGTCAATTAGGCCACTTTATTGTTATCACATCGTTCGCCTCTAGGCAGTTCTCATGTACCAACAGCCGTGATATCCATTCAGTACGTCTAAGAGACCTAGCTCCTGTTACACAAATAAAGATTGTAAACAAGGCGCACATGTTAAACGCGAACAGATTGAATGTCAGTATACATAGTAGAGGCGACGTTTGTGTGCGTGATAAACATGCAGTGCCTTTTATGAGAGAAAATCCATTGTTATTAGGGTTATGCTATTGTTAAAGCAGTACCAAGCGACCTCATGCATCTATATTTGTTTTTTGACACTTGCTGGGCTTGCATACCTTGAGCGAAAACTCACACTTAGAGTTTAATGCCATATGTTCCTGGGGGAAATGCTATAATTTTGAGCGAAATCCAGTCAAGCGCTGGTTGGCACTTGTGGTGCCGATTCTTGATAAGGTTAACAAACACAAACACGGCCATAATTCGGTTTCTTCCCGAGAGCTGCGACCTCACCAATGAAAACATATTTTTGTTTGCCTCACAATTTTGACTATTAATTGTTAAGAGGTAAATATTAACCGTGAAATACGTATTTGTGAAAAGCTACTCGGCACGTGAAATCGCGAATTTTCGTTAACAATTTGGTGTGGAAAGTTTTTTGAAGGGCACAATAAGAAATAAGCATACGCAGTAAGTACTGTTATGGGGCAAGGTAAAATACGCCTCGCAGGAATTCAATGGAGTCATGAAAAGTTGAAACGCAATGCGTAACACTATTAAACCCACGCTTGCACCATGCATTCGCTTTCTCTTGTTGTAGATATATAGTGTTTGTTTGTTTAATTATTATTTCGCTAAAATATAGAACACATTTAATACAAAATCTAATTCCCCCACACTGCTGCTTGTTCTAAACACAGGGACATCGCAGACCACCTTGAAATGCGCTACAAGGCTCCTCCCGAGAACGCTACGAGCGTTTTTAGCCATGGGCGTCAACAGCGGTTTGCAACAGGCGTGAGGCTTCAGCTCCTCTCCTACCATGACCTCAACCTGATGGCCACGCTCATGGGACTGGACTCCACATTTTCCGAGAAACCACATTACGGATCTATTGTGCTCTTCGAGGTCACAGCATCAAGCGAAGAGGAGCCAGAAATCAGAGTACTCTACAGGAACGGAACCCAGGGTCTCGTTAAGGCCACCATTCAAGGCTGTGCTTCACCCTGCACTGTGTCCAGGTTTATATTAGTCGTTCGAGAACGATTCCCAACGACCTTCAGTCCAGAAGTGTGTGGTTATCCAAAGGCCACACTGTACTGTAAGTAATGTCAAAATTATTCTTGAGGGATTCATCAGTAAAAAGAGACAGAAATATGTTGTCTAAATATTAAGTCGAAAAATTCGCCAATACTTCGCAATGTTCGTATTTGGTATATATTATGTATTATATATCATCCTTCTAAAATAATTTAAGAACTTATAATAAAATTTACAACATATCAAGCAGACCCACTATACTGATTGCTTCCCTTATTGCTGCGAAGACTTACAAAATGTCCTTTGCAATTAACAAATGCTTCGTTCGGAAAATGTGATCGAGCGTTGCGGAACGTCAAGCAGAGAGTGTAAAAAAGAAAGTAGAATAATTGCCTACAAGAAACTAATTAACCTTTTCAACTATCCACGTTAGCTTGCACAATTTAATGATATATTTGTGTCGCGTCGTCAGAATATGTCATAGCCGTTGTACAATTCGGACAACTAAATTTTGCTCCGCGTTTTTCTTTAGCAATAAAAATGTCAGTAAAAAGGCGCATTTTGTTTTTTTGCAACGCTAGTATCGCGAAGTTTAGTCTCGGAAAACAGGTACACCGTTTAAAGGGAGCGAAAAAAGACGCTTGCATCCGAAAAAACGATGCGCGCACTTCTCGCTCTTGAAGCGACCGGTTGCTGAAATATCACCGAGGCACTTCAACGCCAGAGGGTTAAAGACGAGGGCAGAACGCTGCGAATTCTGACCGCTGACCTCGGCGGTCCCGAAAGAAAGAATGAGAAAGAGAGAGAAAGAAGATCGGAGAAAGTGAGCAGGCGAAAGTTTAGGCGCTGAGGGTTCGACACGTAAGGCCGAACACCGCACATTCATATTAGTGGGTAGAGTCGTGGAGTCCAAAGTAACATGCCTCGTTTTGCGTTCTACGCCGTCGTGACGGATGGTGATGCGTCGTGCTGCAACAACTCCCTGTCCAGAGAGACCCTCAACTAGCTCTGTAGCTGTCAAGTCGAGCAAGGCATCTTCAGACGTGACCTCTTTAGATGGTGTTCAAGTTTCGATGAGGGGTCACACTGACCTCGTAGTCAAAGACGGAGTTCAGGGCTAAATGTGATTAACTTTGTTTCTTTGTATTTACCTCAACAAGATGGTCGCCTGATGCCATCTTTTTGGCGCTAAAGTTTGCGCCGATAGTACCTTCAAGCACTTTAGACACTAAAAATGGAAAAAAGTTTAGCCAGTGGCGTTTTGCCCTCAGAGTGCAAAACCAGAAACTTTGGGGATTTCAAAAGATCAGGGGTCGTAGTGAAAATGTGAAGGACTTCGGCGCGGATCTTTTTCAGGGACCGATCAGGTGGTCCGATCAGTGCCCGGGTGCACCGCCCACCACGGAGCCCAACGAGGGTGTAGGTAATGTGCCATAGCAAGAAAGGCTTGGCTGACACAATTACTCTACCAGTGCTGCCCGGGCACTATATACGAGTGTGGTTGCAGGGACAGGACATGTTTCCTCCCAAGATCCGGAAACTAAAATCAGTCTCGCGCAGTAAATATTGCTGTACATTTCTGTTCGCGAAAAAGTGTTTTGTGACATGCTTGTCACAATTAGACTGTTTAAATTAACTTTTTTTGCAGCTGCCGCTTTAAAGCACGCAACAATGAACATTGATGAGAATACAAACAACTACATCAGCGAACCAGAGAATGTGCAATTTGGCTTTTAGATTGCGAACAATACAGCCGCAATCGAAACATCGAAATTGTGAAAAAAGTGGTAGTGGCTATTGACGTGCCCATACTGAAAACCGATATCGAAGTGTGCCACCGGGAGACGGCGTTGCCTTATACGTTAAAAATGGTCCCAGATATGACATGATTACTGAATGTTGCACAGAAACCGTTGATTATAAAATATCAACGCTGAAAATAACTTTGAAATCTTATAGGTAGTAATACAGGCCTTCTAAAAGGAATGTCTCACATTTTATAAACTACTTTGAACTGTATTTTGAGTATGTCAGTAGAAATAACTTTCGCCTCATTTGTAGGGGTGACCTTAATATAAACATGTTATAAGACAATAGCATTACAAAATATTTCATAACCGCCCTCCACTCCGCCGGTTTTATGAATCTGATCAGGTCACCAACTCGCGTTACGACTACTACATCTTCTTGTCTTGATCTACTAATTAGAAATACTGAGACTATCATCTCTCACACTGCTACTGTCATATGAAATATCAGCGATCATTGTCCTGTTTTTTGTTTTACTTAAGTGGAATAAAAAAACATAATCGTCCCGACAAGCGAGGTACCGTACGGTGCAAATCTAATGAGGCTTTGGGATATTTAAAAAAAATGGCATTAGCGCAAACAACTGGTCCTCTTTATTTGACATTACTGATCCAGATATTGTATACTCTAAATCTAGTACAGTGTTTACACAAAAAACACGTCGTGTATTTTTCTTTCAGAGAGATTAAACGGTCGAAAAACATGAGAAAACCCTGGCTCAAGATCATATATATGAAAATGATGAAAAGCAAAAATAAGCTCCCTTGCCCTTTTCTGCGTACGCGATCATTAAAACAGCCAACATTGCACAAAAAAAAAAGAAAACAGGAAACAATATGAATGCGGAACTTATAACTGATAAGATAACATATTATTAGCAATGTTTTTGTGAAATCACCAGAAAAAAATCCAGGCGCCACCTGGAAACTCATAAACGATGTCGTGGGCCGCGGTCGGAAAGACACGTCAGCCAAAAATAATATGCCGGATGGTCATGAACTATCCGGATTGGCCCTCGTTGACCATTTTAACAGTCATTTTAAAACCTTGATGTACCGTCGAGTCAATTCTGTTTCTCGAGTCATGTCTGAACGCGTCCTATGATAGCCTTTTAGTAGAAGCCACGGACGAATCAGATGCGCTCAGAACTTTCATGAATAGGAACAACAGTAAATTTCCTTAACCATTGATAATATACACACAAAGCCAGTTAAATATGTTTTAAAATTCACCGCTCCTGAGCTAACACATCTTTAATATGACTCTTGAGCCCAGCGTTCCCCCCCCCCCCTAAAAAAAAAAGGCGTTGACATGAATGATGCAGCCAACTACAGACCAATATCAGTCATTCCTATTTTTCTAATGGATTACAAAAGGTAATTCCATCTCGCACCTGAAACATTTTTTGCTGTGAAATATATTATTTCTAATATACAATTTGGCTTTACAAGGGGCAGATCAACTGAAACAACCTTATTAACAATAAAATAATTTGTACTGCACAATATTAAAACGAATGTTTTCACCATCGGCCTTTTAAATGACTTCACTAAGACATTTGATTGATTGCAAGAACCATGACATCTTCATTCGCAATTTTTTACTGTACGTAAATCGAGGTAAATCCCTCGCACTAGCTAACTCGTATCTATGCAGCAGGATGCAGACTTCATATTGTCACCAACGGAGGTGACACGAAGACGAGCAGTGAGCTGAAAATAAACGTTTAATATGCGAACTTGTGCCAACCAAAAATAAGTAAAGAACGAAAGAGCGTCGAGGTAGCAGAAAAGCAGGCGGCGATAAGGCGGCGACAACAGGGAGCACGAGAGAGACTGCTTCGACACGGTCGCGGGTAGCTGCTTATCTACCGTGCGTCACTATCTCGAAAGTTCGGCAAAGAAGGTTCGAGGGTCGCGCGCTCGGGGCGAGGATGAACTGGCACTTTCGAGAACCACAAAGCAAAGGGAAAGTTACAACTAGTGCGAGAATGAATGGGAATCTTCTAGAAGACCGTGACCGAGCGTTGCTTTCTCGGCTCTGCGGGCGGCATTATCCCCCTTTTAAAAGTGCATCGTCCCGATGCAACGTAAAAGGAAAACAGAAATGGCTAAAAATTTACGGTAAAACGAAATAAACATGCAGTATCGCAATCCTATCGTGCGTAGAACGGCTTGAGTCGAACGACGTGGACGACTTCGGGTCGTGGCTGGCGGCGTCCTGATGGTCGGGTTCCGTCGGGGAGCACCTCGTAGTTCAAGTCCCCAAGGCGGCGGATGACCTTGTAGGGTCCGAAGTAGCGTTTTAACAGTTTTTCGCTGACTCCGCGGCGGCGAATGGGCGTCCACACCCACACCCTGTCTCCGGGCTGGAACTCTACGTCGCGGCGACGAAGGTTGTACCGAGCAGCGTCGACACGTTGCTGGTCCTTTATGCGAAGGCGAGCTAGCTGGCGCATAAAGGACGGTGTGGCTCAGGCGGAGTATCTCTTGTGTCAGTTGCGCCATGAACGAGGATCCTCGGTCCGTAATCAGGACTTGGGGAGCGCCGTGTCGGAGGACGATAGACTCCACGAAGAACTTGGCTACTTCCACGGCGGTCCCCGACGGGGAGTGCTTTTGTCTCGGCGTACTTGGTGAGATAATCGGTTGCCACGATTATCCAACGGTTTCCCTGCGTCGACGGTGGGAAAGGTCCGAGAAGATCCATTCCAATCTGCTGGAATGGTGCAGTCAGGGCGCGATTGGTTGCAGGAGACCTGCCGGCTTCGTCGGCGGTTTCTTGCGTCGTTGGCATTCGTGGCACGAACGGACGTGGAGGTGGACGGTCTTCGGGAGCTTGGGCCAGTAGTATTTTCTCGGATCCGTGCAAGAGTCCTACTGTAGCCGAGGTGACCAGATGTTGGGTCGTCGTGGCAGGCTTGAGACCTCTTCTCGAAGACTAGCAGGAATCACCAGGAGCCACGTCGAGTTGCTGTCCCGAAGTTTCTTTGTAGAGGATACCTCTCCGGACAGCGAATCTTGGCAGATCACGTGAGAAGGTCTCGGGTATCGTACCCCCTCGTCCCTCCAAGTGGTCGATCAGTGCACGTAACTCAGGATCGTCCCGCTGGAGCATTGCCATCACCTTGAATGCTCACCGCGCCGAGAAAGTGGTCGTCGTCGTCGCCGTCGTCTTTGGCACATCCGGTAGCTGACTCGACAGGGGCTCTGGACAGGCAGTCGGCGTCGCTGTGTTTTTGCCCTGACTTGTAGACCACGGTCACGTCGTACTCTTGCAGTCGTAGGCTCCACCGAGCGAGGCGTCCCGATGGGTCCTTCAGGCTCGCTAACCAACACAGCGAGTGGTGGTCGGTGACCACCCGAAAAGGACTCCCGTACAAGTACGGGCGGAATTTCGTGATGGCCCAGACGACGGCCAGACATTCCTTCTCGGTTGTCGAGTAATTGCGTTCCGCGTTTGACAGCGTCCGGCTAGCGTATGCGATCACGCGCTCGGCACCGTCTTGTCGTTGGGCCAGTACCGCTCCGAGTCCTGTATTACTGGCGTCCGTGTGAACTTCCGTTTCGGCTGATTGGTCGAAGTGGCCGAGAATCGGTGGTGACTGGAGCCGCCGCTTCAGTTCGTCGAATGCCTGTTGTTGTTCTTCACCCCATTCGAAGTTCACGGCGTCTTTCGTAAGGTGCGTGAGCGGCGCAGAAAGCTTGGCGAAATTCTGAACGAATCGCCGGTAGTATGCGCAGAAGTCCAAGGAATCTTCGGACGGCCTCATCTATGCAGCAGGATGCAGACTTCATATTGTCACCAACGGAGGTGACACGAAGACGAGCAGTGAGCTGAAAATAAACGTTTAATATGCGAACTTGTGCCAACCAAAAATAAGTAAAGAACGAAAGAGCGTCGAGGTAGCAGAAAAGCAGGCGGCGATAAGGCGGCGACAACAGGGAGCACGAGAGAGACTGCTTCGACACGGTCGCGGGTAGCTGCTTATCTACCGTGCGTCACTATCTCGAAAGTTCGGCAAAGAAGGTTCGAGGGTCGCGCGCTCGGGGCGAGGATGAACTGGCACTTTCGAGAACCACAAAGCAAAGGGAAAGTTACAACTAGTGCGAGAATGAATGGGAATCTTCTAGAAGACCGTGACCGAGCGTTGCTTTCTCGGCTCTGCGGGCGGCATTATCCCCCTTTTGAAGTGCATCGTCCCGATGCAACGTAAAAGGAAAACAGAAATGGCTAAAAATTTACGGTAAAACGAAATAAACATGCAGTATCGCAATCCTATCGTGCGTAGAACGGCTTGAGTCGAACGACGTGGACGACTTCGGGTCGTGGCTGGCGGCGTCCTGATGGTCGGGTTCCGTCGGGGAGCACCTCGTAGTTCAAGTCCCCAAGGCGGCGGATGACCTTGTAGGGTCCGAAGTAGCGTTTTAACAGTTTTTCGCTGAGTCCGCGGCGGCGAATGGGCGTCCACACCCACACCCTGTCTCCGGGCTGGAACTCCAGGTCGCGGCGACGAAGGTTGTACCGAACAGCGTCGACACGTTGCTGGTCCTTTATGCGAAAGCGAGCTAGCTGGCGCACCTCTTCTGCTCGTTGGGTGACCAGCTGGGCGTCGTCGGTGCCGTCGTCCGTCGGGTCGTGGGGCAGCAGGGCGTCGTTCGTCATCGGCAATACCAGCTCCCGGTATTGCCGCACTCAGTTTTCCCGGCGAGGCAGGTGGGACAGGCTTTCTCGGCGGGACCTACGATGAGGCGATGCAGGGCGTTGTGGTGGCGGCGATAGGAAACCGCGGCGGGGAGACGGTCCCGGGGATGGCGACCGGCGGAGGTCTTCGTCGATGTCCCGGGGTCGCTCGCCGTAGCGTGGTCGCGGGTCGTCGGGGTGGAAGCCGCGTATCCCCAGCTGCCGGTACGGGCAACGGCGGTAGACATGGTCGGCTTCCCCGCAATGGTAACAAAGCGGGCGTCGGTCGGCCGTTCGCCACACGTCGGTTTTTCTCGGCGAGGTTCTCTCCGGGCGGACGTGCTGGACTTGTTCTTGGCGTCGAGGGTTTTGCGGCGTAGGATTGTCCTGGCGAGATGACACCTGGTATTGACGGGCAACAGGCGGTGGGCGGCGGGCTACAGCGGCGTAGCTGAGCGTCGGCTCCTCTTCCGCCACCATGGTGCCGGGAACCTCTGGCCGGAGTGTCCGGTGAATTTCTTCATGGACAGCCCCAGCGATGGAGAGAGATGCCGGAGGACTGGCCGCAGGTAGCAACTTCTGGAGCTCCTCCCGGACGACGCCGCGGATAACCTCACGGATGTCCCGGGTACGGGCGCCGATGTCGTCGTTAAGCAGCGTGGAGGAAACGACGCCGGGGTGTCGTTGGTAGTAGGAGGCGCGTGCTTGGAGGGAGCGCTCCATGTTCGTTGCCTCCGTGACAAACGGTCGGCGGGTTGCGGACGAGGCCCCCAAAGATGTCGTCCCTCACCCCGCGCATGAGGACACGCAGCTTCTTGTCGTCGGCGGCTTGTGGGTCGGCACGCGCGCTCAGACGCAGGACGTCTTGAACGAAGCTGGTGACGCTTTTGTTGGGGCCTTGCGTCCTTGTCCGAAGGAGGTCTTCGGCTCTCTCCCTTCGGTGCTGACTGGCAAACGTCCTCGGAGCTCTCCTTTCAGCTGGTCCCATGACGTAAACGATTTTTCACGATTCTCGAAACAGTGTCGCGCCGTACCCTCAAGGGAAAAATAGACGTTTTGCAGACGCTGTTCCGGAGTCCATTGGTTGTGCAGCGCCACCCGTTCGTATTGCTGCAACCAATCTTCGACGTCTTCGTAGATTTCGCCGTGGAAGGACGTCGGCGTACGAGGGGCGACGGGCAAGTAACGACGGGGGCGGCAGTCGGGGTCTGCGACGACTGAGGGTCCATTGTCGGCTTCGTCGACTGGTTGGTCTCCTGCGGCAGCGAGACCGAATTCCGGGGGCAACCCTTGAATACGGCGGCTGGCACGATGCTCCGCGTCTTCAACGGAAGGTCGTCGGGAAATTGGGCTTGCTGAGCGAGTTCTTGTAGGGGTACGTTGCACGGGTTTCATACCCCGCACCTCCACCAGAAATGTCACGAACGGAGGTGACACGAAGACGAGCAGTGAACTGAAAATAAACGTTTAATAGGCGAACTTGTGCCAACCAAAAATAAGTAAAGAACGAAAGAGCGTCGAGGTAGCAGAAAAGCAGGCGGCGATTCGGCGGCGACAACAGGGAGCACGAGAGAGACTGCTTCGACACGGTCGCGGGTAGCTGCTTATCTACCGTGCGTCACTATCTCGAAAGTTCGGCAAAGAAGGTTCGAGGGTCGCGCGCTCGGGGCGAGGATGAACTGGCACTTTCGAGAACAACAAAGCAAAGCGAAAGTTACAACTAGTGCGAGAATGAATGGGAATATTCTAGAAGACCGTGACCGAGCGTTGCTTTCTCGGCTCTGCGGGCGGCAATATTGAGAATACGCGGTCACGTATTTGCCTGTATTGAATGGTGTACCCCAGGGAAGCGTTCCTGGTCCCCTACTTCCTGATCTGTATATTGTGGGAATCCGTCCGGCGGCCATTCTTCCAGCCGCCTCCCGCCGGAGGCCGTTGACTCCGTGGAGAAACCCGTGCTCTTCCGGGGTCGCCAACCCGCCAGGGGCCCGGCCAGGGGTTCGACACCTGGGCACCCGGAAGAGACCCTCGCGCTTCCCGGGTCGACGACCGGGACGTTCGCCTAAGAACAACGACCCTGGTGTTCTCGGGGCCTTCAACAACGGCCCCAGCGTTCTCGGGGCTTTCGGCTAAAGAGCCACGGCCTGGGCGTCGCCCGGGGAAAGTGGCCTCCGGGATCACGTGGTGGCGCACGTGGACATGCCGTGTTGGTGCGCTTGGTCGACCGTGGCTGTGGTTATAAAAAGGGACGCTCTGGACTGAGAGGCGGCGGAACCCGGGAGACACGAACTAGGGCAGAACCCGGCGGAGACGAACTAGGGCGGAGCCTGGACTGACGGCTGGAACGAGTGCAGAGCCCGGACGAACCGCAGCGCACCACCGCAGCACAGCAGAGCCCGGACGAACCACAGCGCCCACCAGCGCAGCAGAGCAGAACCCGGACGGACGACAGCGACCACGGACTGGGGCTCTTCGGCGACGTGAGTCGAAGTAAATGTTTCTGGCCACGCACTGTGTTGAGTGACTTCTTGGGGAGCGAGCGATGCACGACCCGATCGGGCGTTGATAGAGAGACGAGCCCACAATATAAAGGACATTGTAAATATTGATTCTATCGTAAACTTCATCATATATGCAGACGAGAGCAGTATACTTATTTCTGGTCCTGATGTAGAAAGTTTAGAACTGAAATGTAATGAAAATCTTAACAAATGTTAAGAGACGCTGTCTGTCCCTTTTTTTTCCTACTTCACGAGTTTCCGTTTTTCAAACCACAGTCTCAGGTTTTCAATCATTATGTATAAATTGTCTTCCTCGTCTGAGTCAAACTGTAGTGGAATTCTTCCTAGAAAAACTAAAGTTATGATTTCCCGGGCGAGAAATAGTTAAATCTCAAAATGTTCTCAATTACGACTATCGAGAAATATAAATTATTAAGGAACATAAAGTTTTCGGTGTTACCTTTTCTACACACTTCACTTGGGATGTCCATATTGGTAATATTTGCAAAACGCGTTTTGCTATTATGGCTGTTTTATCTACTTGTCAATGGTTACGTCGAACAAAAACAAAGCTACAGATTTACAATGCACTGTTCTTCACATATTATGCACGATAGTTTAGCATAGGCAACCACAACTAAAGCAAATATAAGAAAAATATTTCCTTTACAAAAAAACATAGTTTGTCATATTGCACACCTTGACTACCTTTCTTTGACACGAAGTTCTTTTCTCTACTATATTATATCAGTGTAGAACAAGTGTGTGACTCCCGTATTTTCCGCTCATTTTACTTCTCTCCTTGTATGTTTAAGAAATTCTTGACCAGAATTGCATCACTAAAACCCAAACCTGCTACATTAAGCACGCGTTATACTGATGCCTGGTTCCTTCCAAATTTCGAACAAATTAATATTTACAATCATTACAACACAATTTACAACTTCTCCTTAATCGACACGATAATATAGACTACTTTATTTTTAAGGAATTAAAATGAATCTTGGGAATGTGGAGCGATATGCATAGATTTGTTTCTTTGATTCTTAGAGGGGATTTCTAAATGCATGCATGTGCATTTTCTCTTTTCCCTTATCTAATTGTTTTGTTATAAGTATTTTTGAGTTATGAACTTTGTGTAAATATTTCGTTGTTATATGGTAATAAATGTATCTCTCTTATCTAGTATTTTTGGATGTGATTTTTGTATCATAGCAAATATACGTTAATGTTATAAAACTGTGACTGCCACATGAAGTGGTTTATAGGCCTGGTCAAGCTGTTAATACTGCTTTTACCCGTCGTCCTTTCCAGGATGTTCTCTGGAAAAATAGAATGAATTGAATTGATCAAACGCAAGGTCGTAGCCCCGATGTGTTTTAGATTAGGCGCATTTAAGTACTACTCTAAACAAATCTGGTCGTAAAAGAACTCTTAGGGGTTCTTTTTTATATTTTGCACAATGAAAAGTTTTAGATGCGGAGCATCTCTTGCTCAGGGCTATGTCCCGCGGCCTTGTAGTCCGCACTCGCACTACGCACGCGCAACTCTCCTCGTTCCCTCTCTCCAACAGCTGCGCGTTACTCTCTCCTCTCTCTCTCTACCAGCTGCGTGCACTGCGCGTGCGTTCGCTTCTACTCACACCGCTCGCGCACGCGCAACTCTCCTCCTCTAATCTCCTCTCCTTCAAGTGTGAAAAAAAAAATAAACGGCGAGCGGCGAGCGCTTGCAAGTTTCTCTGCCGCGAGCCGCGACGAAGGCTCGCGTAGGGGATTCCGCTAGGGCAGTCGGTGGCGCCATCTCTCGACGTCAGCACGCAACTGACTCTTTCCTCGGAACCAACACGATGCTCCGCATCACCCCATGGTTCCCCTCGGGAAGATGGTGTTTTAAGAACCGCCTAGAAGGGTTCATCGTGAAGAACCTATAAGGGGTTCTTTTAAGCTCCATTTATGATGCGAATGTTAACTTTGCAAAATACCCTTAAAAGTTATTTTTAGCACCATTGATAAAAGAGTTCTTTATGAATAACCGTAGAAGAGTTCTTTCAAGTACTTTTTGATGAAACTGTTTTTCATCAAGAACCTTAGAGAAGTTCTACCAGTTCTTTTTTTCGATGAATCCGTTAATTGTAAAGAACCACTATGAGTTCTTCCCAAATCTTTTTGAAAAAACTGCGCTTGAAGAGTTTTTTAAAGCTATTTTTCTAGTAAGTCAGTTCTTTGTGAGGCACATTTGAAGACATATTTGAAAAGGAGACGACGGATAAAAAGGAGCAATCCACAGCACGTCTAAATGAAATGTTTGTTGTGGGTTACCCCTTTTGTATCTGTTGCCTCCCGTCTAAAATGTTTGCAAAGGTGTCTCACAAAACTTCGCGTATTTGAAAGAGAGCTTAAAAATAACTATTTCACGAAGTGCCATTCATGATGATTTTTCTTCATAATTTTACGCTTCAAAAAACAATAAAAAACTTAGCATTTTGAAAATATCAAATACAGCCAGAAACAGTTGAGAAATTGCTTGGTTCTATGGTGCTGCAGGAGCACATTTATCATTGCTGCTTATGTCAAGATTAGGTATAGGGGCATAGAAAAATAGATGTAAGGAAAACAAGAGGTTCCCTAGATTTTCTAACTTGTCACTGGCTATAGGTAAAATCAACAGAGAACATACAATTGCTAAGAAGTTTAGTGATGTTGATTAAAGATTATTAGAATAAAACTGGGAACACAATTAAAATGTTTATCTGCATACAATATAAAAATCATAGTTTTCTGAAATGACACACCTCAGACTTATAAGGTTTGACCTTTGCCCAAGAACCACCAAGAGTTTCCAAAGTCTACAGCAGATTTGTAATGCCCATAAACAAATGTGACAAAAACACTGTTCATGCCAAAAAGAGAAAAAGAAAGAAAAACTGTGGGGATATTAGCAAGATCCAGAACCATCGACACTGTCAGATAATTTGCGAAATGGTAATTAAGCACATTTGCCACGTATTGACCGTCAGATTAACACCTTTATGCAGCAACGTTTCAAAGAGTTTGATACAGCAGCACCCTTAACGAACGAACCTAGATGGTTCCTCATTAATCTGCTGCGACCATTTGCTCCTGAAAAAAAAAAGAAAAAATAGGAACTTTTTCGTATTCTTCAGTTTTTTATTCAGGTTTTTCCGATAATACTTAAAGCTCTAAAGAGCGTCCGGATTACGGGTTTCAAGAAATCGTTCGTATAGTGTATCCTTCGTGCGAATCTTTTTGAACATGGCACAGACATCCACAGCTTTCGAAACATTTTGGATCTTTTCTATGGATTTATACGGAAAGTAATGCGGATACAATAAACTTCTTCCGAAATTCGAAGCGCCCCGTCGCGGTGAAATGCCACGCAGTGCACTCGAGGAACTATCTGAACTGAACGCCTAAAGAACAGGGACAATAGGAAGAATAAATAACACGTTGGCGTGGGCCAAACTGGGCGGTGCGTGATCGTGCAAGGGAGCATGCCGCTGCCACTAAACAGTGACCCTCGGGTACTTGGCTCTGCGCCGTAATAGATGTGATTGCACTCCACTTTTTTCGGAGATTAAGATGCTCGGGAGGCGCCGGAACAAAACATCAAAAGAGATACAGGAAGCCTTTGAAATAGAAACAAGAGGGACAGGCAAGTGTGTCAGCGAGCCGCCATTTGCTCTTCTTGATAAGGAATTCGTAGTTTTGCAGATAGAGGGGGGCAAGGGTAATTGACGTGCTGTGTCGCGAACCGTATATAAGTGTCTGTTTTTCAAATTAAACTTTCTGTTGCGAGGACGCCAACGTGCTCTCTCTTCTTCCTCTTGTCCCTGGTTTTTAGGCGTTAAGTTCAGTTGGAAAACCAACTGGACCAACTTAATATTTTTCTGGAAACTAGTAGGCCTCTCAGTTCCGGTTTCGATTGGGCAGCTTCAGTTCATGCTATCACGTCGTGACCGAATGCGCTGTTGTTGTTTTCGATTATTGGACTTCGATGACTGCACGATACTCTCATTCCCGAGTGACATAGGAGAAGGATGTCCGGGGCACTTTTCTTGGTTTTCGACATGCCCGATATTGTGCGTGCGTATGCAAATGCAGTAAGACGTGGCTTAGTCAACTCCCCCACGATTTTATCTTTGAGCTCAATTTCAATAATCCTGTCTAGTACCCGTGAACCACAATTCACATTTGGCCACTTTGGGCCCTATGCGTATTTTTGTTTTGCCAAACGTCCGCTTTTTGTTAATTTATTGGACGAAAAACAATCCGAATTCTCACAGGAGTCTCAAAGTTGAGGGCAACGTTGGCGCATTAGCATTTAAAAAAGGGGTGCAACAATTTTAAATTTAAAAAAAATTGGATCACGTCATTTTTACGTTGTTGATCGTGACCCGGAGGATAGAAAAAACAGCTCCTTCAATAAAAAATGTCGCGATTCCGCTGCATAATCGCTAAACAAATTAGAGCTTTTTCCCCCACCTGCATCCGCGAGTGGCAGCCGAAGGAACTACGGCGAGATGATTACGTGACCTCGCTCGGCTCTAAGCTGCAGCATAACGCCCGCTAATGTCAGCAGAGAAAGGGAAAGTAAGCGTCCTTCGAGAGAGCTCACGGGAAGCTACACGGCAACTCAAATTACGTCGCTAGGAGGGGGATCTGGTGTGACCCTGAGGACTGGGAGCGAGTTGAGGGGTGCCACGAGTGTTAATATTTATCCTTCTTTTTACACAACTAGGACACGCAGGCGAAATCGGTTTTCTGTTCTTTACTTTAGAAGTGTCAGAGGGCAACTTCCACAAATGTTTGACGGAAGGCCGGAAATCGTTGCACCCTCCCACCCCCCACTCTTTTTTAGGAAACGAATAAATTAGACCTCCCTACTGCACAAATGTTACTATAAAGTCTCCCTCGTCTCATTATATATCTCCCCCTCAAACTTTATGCTGATTGGAGATTAAGTTTTCTCAAACGTTGAGATCGGCTAGCTACGACGGAGGCCCAAACAAGCGTCCCAAACTCCTCGCTAAGCCTTTTTGGACGAGATTTTACCGACGCCCAAAAATCTGTGTCTGACTGGTGTGTCTGAAATTATCTCGTTATACTTAGTCAGGAAGAAAGCAAGCAGTTAATAGCTCTTATGGCCATTAGCAACCGTCAAATCCACTTTGAATCCTTTAGTGCGTTTGGCGCACCGTGCATATAGGGGTTCACGCCCGTATACGTGCCGTCCGGCGAACGTTGCGACATTCTTTACGCAAGTGCTCGACTGTTGCTTTCTTAAAACTGTTTTTATGTAGTGAAGTTATCCTATGAAGGATAACTTGAAGTTGTCCTTCATGAAGTTGTCCTATGCAGGATAACTTCACGCGCATACGGTGTATTGAATTAGGAGAATGCAAGCAGGCGGGGACTTCACTTCGTGCAGTCCTCTGGGTAAGTACAGATACGAGATAAGAAGTGTGTTTGATTTTAGCTTTTCAGTGTCGTCTCCGATTTTTTTTCTCCCGTACACAAGCGTATTAATTAAGAAAACAGTAATTACAAAAGGTATATCTCGTCAATGGATGAACACAACAAATAACAAGCTTCCTGACCAGCAACACTAATGTAAAGGTAGGAGCTCGGTGTACGCATACTAATTGTTTGCTACAGCGTGTTGACTAGTGCACATGCAAGGTCCCCGAGCTTCGCAGCGTCGAGATTTCTAGCATGAGCTCGTTCACATACCTCGAAACGCTAGCAAAAAAACACACATACAAAAAAAAGCATGTGTCAAGACAAACTTTACGTATGGTTCGGGCTTGTGCTAAAGCTTCAAGGTTTCGCCATTTAGCTTAGTTTAGAAACCAAAAACGATGTGCTCGGGACCAGGAAACATAACATAGCGGCTGTTAATCGTCCACTCTCTGTGCATGATCTCTTTTCGACCTGTCGATAGAAACCGAAACCATGCCACTCTGCTCCCTGACCAACTAGTTCCAAAAATGCAACGTGCGCAGTGATGCAGGCAGGGATTTATGGAAGCAATCTATTATAGAATTTGTTCTAGAAATTTTTGTAAGCATCGTCGGTACTACTTTGCACAAGCACGGTGTCCCAATTTATAGGTACAATGTCCCGTCTAAAGGCATCTTGTTTATTTATTTCTATATAATGAAAAATTGTGGGTTAGTGTTTTATTCTCTTTCTACATACATTATATAGCACACGTAAACAAATAGAAAGATTGTCACTCAGGTCACCACTGTAATTACTCCAATTTTCACTCGATCTATGAAAAATTCGTTAATTAAGCATAAATCTGTTGTTAAGCGCAAAGTAATTTTTGTGCGATTGGCGATCGTATTGATACCGAACTTCACGTCAACGAGGATCTTCATTTTCCCTTTAGAGGCGCTGTCAGAAAACATATTCATATTGAAGTCATCACCGCAAATGGCGTTATAGCGACTTCCGTTAGGAAGGACAAGAAAAAATTCGAAAAATTTAAGAAATGGCGAAATGTCCCCGTTTGGTGGGCGGTAAACAACAGCGAAAATGTTATGTGTTTTTTTTTCTCGCGAACACAATACTTCCACATCTTTCGTGATATATGTATTGTCGCTCAGAAGATCACAGTCTGTGATTTTGTTTTTCATCAGGAAAGCGAATCCTTTGTTACACTTTATAGTGCAATTCGAACAAACAAATGTCATAGGACGATGAAAACGTATATATTCTTTCGTGTATATATATATATATATATATATATATATATATATATATATATATATATATATACGAAAGGTGATCAGTCTACCATGTCTCTGTGAACAAATAACATCCAAAGAACTCCAAAAGGACAAAAAAAGTTAAAGGTAACTTCGTATGCAATCTTGTGCGCAGCAATGACGAGTACAATAGAAAGAACAAGACAGAACAAGCCGTTGTCCTCGCCCTCGCTGCGCACAAGATTGCATAAGATGTCAAACCAACTCGCCGAAACAACCACTCTTCTTGTTCGAGGTACGTTCTTTTTCCTTTTAATGCTGACTCTGCATTTAGATGAAAACAAGTAAAATAGGAACCAGATCTTTTCTCAAGGTGGCATATTAGTTTCTTTGGAAGCAATGGTGCGTTTTTCGCCATAGAAGCGAGAACCGCTTATTGAAACAAAGATGGGAAAAACGACTGGTCTACCTCCTAAGGCGGAACAACTCAACCTCACTCCTTAGAACCATCGGTCGGACACCATCTTGTCTTCGTACTAAGATACTTTCATTGCAATGCCATAAGTAGCCAAAACCAGCCCCTCTAGCCTACTCTTTTTCCTGCGAGAGAAGTGCCCTGTTTATCTTGGTCATATTTTCAACAATAGATGCATCGGACTTGATTCCCTCCAGATTTTCTTGTTTGTTTTGCAGCCACTGTTTTCTCATTGTTTATCTGGCGAAGGGGATAATATTGTGCGGCACCCTGACGGGTTTCGCGAGTAATCGTTGTATAGCAACTACTGCGTTAACTGTTGGGGGTGGAAGCTGCAGTCTGAAAGCTACCTCATTGACGTTATGAAACAAGTTCCAATTTTCAGTTTTGATAATGTCGTGAACCTCGACGTTGAGTTTCCTTGATGGACACACAAGATCGCTGATTTAAATCTGGAGCCATCTGATTTCATTCCTCGGCGACCATTCGCTTTCCAAACTATTTAATATCTTTGTCATGTCGAGCTTGGTTTTGAGGACCTCATCCTATTTGTGAGACACCTCTCAAATGTTTTTTCAATGTCGTCAATGGCGGTTTTCGCGGTTTGCAGGCTGTCATGCCTGAAAACCTCGGAACCTATATCACGTAGTAAGCACACTACACTAAGTTCCAGTTAATTTCTCGATGCCCCACCCGCCCCCTTTCTTCCCCCACCCCTTTGATTTCCCTGGTTTGCAACATGGAAATCGCCAAGACTTGTAACGTCCCCTTTAGATTTATATGTTGTCTCGGATACACCAGAGCTATCTCCCAAGCGGTAAAAACGGTCGCATTTCGATCACGTCAATACATGGTCATCGCTGTCGACCGCGGTTCGACATTTTGAACAAACAACATCATAATCCTACGACATCGCCAAGAACCACATGGCAATGCAGGAAACAATTAAAAACAAACTGATGTTTGGCAGCAGCAACAGCAACAGTAATCATTGGATTTGTCTATAAAGTCTAAGGTGAGACTAACCTGAAAGTAGCACAGGCGAGACGTTAGAGGGATTGTCCGTGTCTCCAAGCAGCTCTTTTAACGGAGACGATGGTGTCCCTGGAGACGCTTGGAATGGTGCTTGGCAGTTACAGTGCAATGACGGTGAGAGATCCGTGAGGGTGACCTGCCACGTTGAGTAGCGAGAGCAGATCTGTAGGCCTGCGGCGTTCCGGTAGTAGTCACAAGCACTCAGCAAAACGCGGAAAACTGAAAGTAGCATAGGTGGGACGTTAGCCAACTGTGCACTATTGACACCGCGGCCGCTGCCAAAGTCAAAGACAAGAAGATAGTTCTTCTTATGATAATTGTAACGTCATCGCTAGCCTGTCGGCATATTAAAAATTGCTCATAATGTAGATCTCTCTCTCTTTCTTTCTCTCTAAAAAAAGTCTCTAATTAAAACAACTTCCCCTACCCCCCCCCCCACAAAAAAAAAAGTTTGGGGGGGGGGGGTTTGTTTGACTGTGACGACCTGAGAAATTCATCCGGTATGCTAATATATACTTTTCGCATTAGATACATTAGTGGCTGTTTTAGCGCTCAGTAATTAAATGATTCAGTCATTAAGCTTTTTTTCGTTTCTAGTGTTTGAGGCGAAAAGCAAAGATCGCTTGGTAGGCTGGTTGCTA
>JAZHYW010012083.1:0-36719 GCA_037355805.1 Ixodes ricinus
AACGACGACGACGAGTCAGAACAGTAGGTGGCTTTTTTGATCACTTCCTTCATATCAACTAAAGTAATCGCGTAATTTATTCGCCTACTGACTACAACTGCAGCACTTCACATTTACGATCCTTCGCCCCACGCCCTGAGCGCGTGTGGGGCTTTTGGCTCTTCAACACCATGCAAAACACCGAGCTGAACGATCACGGAACACACTCGTCACCGCAAGTCATAGAACATTCATACTCTGCTGAACCGAGAAACCCAAATGACGTTCCTATGGATTCCAGTGCTGCAGACCTTCTTCCTTTATCACTTTCACAAGGCAGTGAAGCGTCATTGACACCCGGCCAAGGCACACCTCGTGGTACCGACGACGACATGGAAGAATCTGCAACAGCTCAAAGATCTGAGCTCGACCGCTTCACACTGGTAACATCGAGAAAGCGTTCCAAACCAAGCGAGTCACCGCCTAAGGCTCCACAAGTAGGACCAACTGTCATATTTGTACCAGCGAACCACACAGATTCCCTCACCAAACTTAGCACCATGAAAGTTTCCTCCGAGCTGGAAAACCACTGCCCAGAAAGCATCCAGATGATACGCCCAAACAACCGACTGAACTTGATCGCGGTAGACACCAGAAACGCACAGGCTACTCGATCGCTTCTAAAACTAACATCCCTGTGCGGAGTGACTGTGAAGTCATACGAACCCGGACCCCGCGATGGAGCCGTCGGCGTCATCAAGGGTGTTGGCGACGACGTTGATGATGCGCTCCTAAAAGCTGGGCTAACCTCGGAGATACCCGTGGTCCACGCCAGAAGACTAGGCAAATCTCAAGTAGTCAGGATCCTTTTTAATGGCCCAAAAATGCCCAAGTACGTGCTGCTCTCACGGGTCAGGTACCAAGTTTGGGAATTCGAAGAGCGCCCCTTGCAATGCGCCAACTGTGGCCGTTTTGGCCACAAGACTGTGGTCTGTACGAAGAATCAGATGTGCAGTCGATGTGGAGGCAGCCACAGTCGAGCGAGCTGCGAAGCTTCTCCCCTGTGTGTTAACTGCGGCAGTGAACATGATGCCCTTGTAGCTTCCTGCCCCAAACAAGTTGAACAAAGAGAACTTGCCAAGAACAGAAGAAGATTTCACGACAACGATGAGAGCGGCCACAAATACACGCCAGAAGTGGGGCCACCTCTAGAGCCTTTAAGGCCCCTACAACCACTTAAACAAGCCAGCAAGGAAACTGCCATCCAGCACCCTGCTGCTCAAGCAATGACACCCAATCTTGAGTCCCGCAAGGAAAAGGGGCCTCCACAGTGTAGCTATAGAGACGCTCTAAAAAATGTGCAGGACAAGAAACATCCACCGACCTCCCCACTCAGCACCCCAACTGCAGCAATGCAATCAAATACACAAGAACATACTAAGGTAAACAAAGACCGAAAAACAAATGAGCCTTCTACTGATAATGCTAAACAAGAAACAGGGTCATTTTGTAGGACAGCAATTAATGTCGTAATTGATTATGTTCGCCGCTTACTTAATGACAGCCAATCAGAGTGGGCGAAAGTTTTACTTAAACTGGTCGACTTCGCACTTCCGTACATCTACACCTTGGTAATGTAGACCCATTTGAAGTTATTCTAAATGCAGCGACTATTTTCCAGTGGAATGCGAATGGACTTAAATCAAGGCTTGGAGATCTAAGACAGTTCACGTGGAAACACCAATTTCCTTTAATTACAATATCAGAGTCTGGAATTCCAGACAAAAATGCCATAAAGCTTTCAGGATATACCTTCGTTACCTCACAAAGGTCGAATGGGGTGAGCAGAGTTTTAATAGGTGTAAGAAAAGATTTAAGTTACATAGATCATGAAGTGGCACCTCATGACACAAACGAATATGCTTGCATAACAGTTAAAAGTAAATCGCGCAAGTTTACGTTGATATCGGCGTACATACAACCAAGAGCAACATTCGATACCCAACGGTTAGAAAGGCTTATTCAAGACACTCCTTCCCCTCATATACTTTGCGGAGACTTTAATGCACATCACGAGCTTTGGGGTGGTATCCGAAATGATAAACGGGGTAACACGATCAGCGAACTCACCTCAAAATTGAATCTGGCGCTACTCAATGACGGAAGCCCCACGTTCTATAGAGGAACAACGGTGAGCAGTGCTCTCGATCTGAGTTTTGTCTCTTCAAGCTTTCTACAAAACGTTTCATGGACTACAGATCTCGAAACTCGAGGTAGTGATCATTATCCTATTCTTCTCACAGTTCGTGATTTTGCCGGCTGTAAAACATCCAACGCCCTTTCATATACTGACTGGAATCTTTTTTCAGAACTAGCAGGAAAATGTATAACAGCAGCAACAACAAACGAGGAGTTGGCACCGTCTATTGCTCATTGCCTAAAACTGTCGACAAAAAAGATACATGTACCTTTCCATTGTACTGACATTGACGCTGAATATGAAAGATTGCGGGCTATTCGAAGACGAGCTGAACGGAAAGCGAGAAGAACAAAAACTGTAGAGGATTCTTGTGCAGCTCGGAAGGCACAAAAAAAGGTTCACCGCTATTTAGACGCTCTCAGCCGTCGTCGATGGCGCGAATTCTGCAGCTCTCTGGACACTGCAAAAGGTCTATCTCATGCATGGAGGGTCGTGAGAGGCCTGAAGACTCGAGCGCAACAACGCCACCCATTCAGAGCATTAAGTCTGCACTACGGATGCTCAGACATCGAAATCGCTGAAGCTTTTTGCAAGCAAATTACACAACCATTACACCCACAACTCAAAGATCAACCATTCCAAAATCCTCCGCCCCTAACACGTGATGCTTCCTTAGACCTTCCGCTCACATTAAATGAACTAAACTACGCTTTACAAGATATCAAAAAGCACACATCCCCTGGCCCAGACGGGGTCACTTATTCTGCGTTGGCCTGTTTAAACGAATCTGCAAGACTTCGACTCCTGGAATTTTACAATACATCATTCCTCACGGGCACACTTCCCACAGAGTGGAAGCAAGCAAAAATTGTCCCAATCCTTAAACCCGGACGGTCTCCTCTCGACCTTGGATCATTCAGACCAATTGCACTCACTAGCTGCATATGTAAGGTCATGGAGCGCATGATACTCGCAAGAATGTCATGGTTTCTCGAGAGCAAGTCATTATATCCAAAGGAGATGGCTGGCTTCAGAGCAGGACGCTCAACTGTAGACAACGTCATTGAACTTATCAGCTCTATCGAACAAGGCCTGCATGAACGCAAGATAACGTCGGCTGTTTTTCTAGACATAGAGAAAGCATTTGACTCAATTGACCATCACTGTATCATAAACGCCATGAAAAAGCAAGGTTTTGGAGGTAGAATATTCAACTGGGTTCAAAACTACTTAAGTGAACGTACGGTTTTTATGGAAACAATTGAGGGCCGAACAACTTTACATAATGTAAAAAGAGGAGTACCACAAGGGGGAGCCCTGAGTCCACTGCTTTTTAATCTCGCGCTCTTCGACTTACCCCGTCAGGTTTCTAAAGACGTCCGCCTTTCAATATATGCTGACGATATTTGCTTATGGTCCACCAATGCAAATCGCTTTGTCACTCAAAGGACACTCCATAAATCACTCATAAAAATCAGTCATTTTCTTAATCGTTGTGGTATGAGCCTGTCGGTCGAGAAGACGGTGGCCATCGCCTTTACTCGAATGTCGATGAAGCGATTTCCTATCGTCTTCGGTGGACGAGTAATTCCATTTGTTCTAAAACACAAATTTCTCGGTTTTACAATAGACAAACACCTAGCTTGGAATCACCATACAAAACAACTAAAATCCAAGCTGGCCTCAGCCGGCAACGTGCTACGCTTCCTGACTGGCACCACATGGGGAAAATCCTCTAAATCTATGCTAATGCTACAAACGTCTTTAATTAATAGCCTTCTCAGATATAGCTTGCCAGTTTTAACTAATGTATGTGTATCGGGCACAAAAACCATTGAGGCAGAGCTTTGTAAGTCCCTCAGGACCTGCTTAGGTGTACCCACGGGTACATCAAGTATCGGTACCATTGCCGAAGCAAGGGCATTGCCTTTAGCGATTATGGCAAAACAAGAAGTATTACGTGTTCACTTGAGACACAAATTACAACACCGTCAACATCACTTGTCAGACATAACAAATCTGCGACCAATGTCAAGTTTTGGCAGAATATTATTTACATGTAACAGCAACGTTCCAAACTATGCTGATTTCCACGCAGTCCCAAGATGCCCCCGTGGACTCTAGCCGTACCCCACGTAAATTTTAATATTCCTGGATTTACAAAGAAGACAGCTCAAGCTCAACCAGTCGTACTACAACACGTACTAAACCTTCTACATGACAGGTACCGTAACAGTACTCATGTTTACTCTGACGGGTCCACGCGCTCGGAAAGCTCATCATCTGCATTCGTCATACCCAGACTAGGTGTTGTGGAGGCACTGAAACATTGTCGGGTTGTCTCCTCTACCGCAGCAGAACTCTGTGCGCTGAACATGGCCCTATGCTACATTAGCAAATCCACAAGGAGATCGAGGTGGACGATATTCACCGACTCACGAGCGGCATTACAAATGCTACGACGGTCACCTTTAAAAGCATCAAATCCAGTGCTGGTTTTGAAAACACTTTACAACTATGCCGCAGCAACAAACAAGGGTCATACAGTTGACTTTCAATGGGTACCCGGTCACACAGGAATTCCTGGGAACGAGTCTGCTGACGCTGAAGCAGAAAATGCGCATAACCTTGCTCCATCTGAAAACATTCCTTTCACTCGAAAAGAGGCTGCAAGACATGTGGCATCATTCGGTAAAAACACTTTCCTGGGTGAATGGTCATCCACCAAAAAATGCTACCCATACCTCCACCAAATTGACCCGGGACTAGAAAACTCTATTCCTAAAAAATTACCTCGAAACGTGGAAACTTGTTTGCACAGATGTCGCTTGAATTCTGCTTTCACAAATATTCAGATGCACAAATTCGGGTTTATTTCAAGTCCGAACTGTTTACACTGCAACGTCCCTGAAGACCTCCACCACGTCATCTGTGAGTGCGAGTTGTTTAACACTGAGAGACGCGCACTTCACGACACTATTCAGAAATTAAATAGCGATCCGTTCAGCCTAAGCAAGATCCTTGGCCCTTGGAACGATCGAAAAAGCCAACAGAGAGCTATAGACGCCTTGGTGGTTTACTTGGAGAAAACAAACCTAATTAGCCGTCTTTGATTTAATTTTCTTACCCAAATAACTTTTATCTCTTGATAAGGCAGGGAAGTGACGCTGTGTGCAGTAGATACTTTATGAGGCGGGAACGGCAGTCACTGAGCCCCCATCTTTATTTACTGTAGGAATATCTGAATACCCGTTTCCGTGCATTGTGACATCTCTTATGTGACGGTCTTTTAAAGTGTCCGGAGACCTCACGGTTGAACTCGACCGAACACAATGTTGAATGCTACAGACTGTTATACATGAAGATGGGCTTTTGAACTCTAACACTGTCGCATTACAAAAGCGGTTTTTTTCTTTTCATTGTGTACATATTTACAAATTCTCACTATTCTGTGATAACTGATTTGTTGCACCAGACTGTATGCGCTGTGTATTGTGCTACCTTTATTTTTTCCTCTTCCCTGTCTTCTGTTTTCCCACTCCCCATCCCCACACAGAGTAGCCAACCGAGACTTCTTCGGTTAATTTCTCTGTTTTTTCCTGATCATTAAATGAATGAAAAGGGACCATGAAATGACCTTTTTAGTTTTGCCAGATAACTTTTACATTAAACCTTCAACGTTCACTGAATGCCGAACAGGCATCCGTTTTCGTCTCGGTTCATTAACTTCTACACAAAAAAATAATGAAATATCGACTTTTTTCCTTCTCTCCAACTGACCGCAAAACAAGTTGCGGCGTAATTTTGACGGTCGTGACGTACGCTGGGACAGGAACCGGAAGTTCTCTCGGCAGTAGGAGAGTGGGGGCGTTACCGGCGGCGAGTTGGGGGCAGAGTGTCGAACCGAAATTTTTATCGGTTCGGTTCCGGTTCGGGTTCACGGATTTCGGTTCAGCTCCGGTTCAGTTCCGGGGAGCGAAAAATAACGGTTCGAACCGGTTCGAACCGGTTCGAACCGGTTTGAACCGCTAAACTGAGAATATATTTTCCGCGTTCGTTTGGCAATAGGCACTTTTTCATGAGTGGAACGAGTAACTATATAGCTTTTAATCATTTGTTGAATCCACTTTTTTTTTCAGGTACCGAAACTAAATTGCGTTGTTTAATTTCGATGAAACAGTACATGAAAAGCTAGATTGACATATATGACTAAACATCTATTTCTTTTTACCTCAGTCGCACATATTTTGCATGAATCTAAAGGTTATCAGTCTGGTGGGTCGTCTAAAATGAGCGTGATTAGTAAACCTTTGCGTTGCAACATTAAAAGTCAAGTCCTACTGTGCTCTTGTCCTGAGAAATTAGTTAGTGCATACAATCATGAAATGGGCACGTTCTCGCCATATATATACTGAAATCTAGATTATAATATACGTTTCACAATATATATGATGACGATGCAACTGAGCTTAAAGCAATAATATTTTCAAAATGTCAGGAGAGTCTTAGAACAAACCCTTTCAGTCTACCTTTTATAGAAACTCTGAGCGGCAAGCACAACGCTTGCTTTCCTGACCAATATTGTTTAAACTCAGCTCCGTGATGCAGGCGAATAATAATGCAGAAAAGAGTGACCTTCGTATTCAGTTCGGATATGACCTAAAATAAAGCGCATTGAAGTGCACCTTTTCGACATAGCTTGGCGTTTGATGTTTGTTCTTGACAAGATGCCGGTCAATTTAATTTGCAAAAAAGCATCACCCTTGCTAATTGGTGATTTGTTGTTAAATACAAAGAAGTGGTATTTCATAGTCTACTCGACATAACAGCTACTTAATTGGTCACTTTCTGACGGTCTGCGTACGCAATCGTCATAGTTCTGCCACGCGCCACTGTGTATGTACTTTGTTTTCATCCAGCCCACAGACACATGAAATTGTTGTTCATCAAATAAAAGAAACAAGGCACTTCTATATGTTTGAGAATTTGATTATGCGTCAGGAACACAAGTTATTTAAATCAGCTTCAAAATGAAAGAAAAATGCAAAAGTTTCTCTCAAATCACTTATACAGATGCTCTCGAGGATAAAAACGCCGGAAGAAATTTGCAGATCGTATTTCAGATAATTTGTAGGTGCATTAACTTATGATATATATCTTTATGGTGATAGGCCGTTTATTTATGTTGTCAAGCCTTCAGGTAGTAAGAAAATATTTGTTATTGTCATCAATAAATTTTACTGTATGAAGTTCACATAACCGCTTCAGACCGACACGGGAGGACGATACTCGAAAATACGCCATCTCTTGAGTCTGCGGAACGTGCTTATTGGTTCGCTGTTTGGCAGTGTGAAACACCAGGTCGCGAGGTTGCCAAAAGGAACTGCGTGCTCTCGTTATAGATTAAGGCAAATGCACGAAATGTGCAGAAAGGGAGATAATAAATTATATTCTTCTAAATAATGCCATACACGACGCGTTACTGCAAAAAGAACTATATGGGGATGCATGTTTTAAACGTAAACACGTTTGACGGAACTCCGTCTGGTTGGGTCAAAAAGTTGAGAAATACAGACCTACACAAACCAACTCCTAAACATATAGTGTCCCGGCGTTTCAATAGGTCGGGCTCAATAGGTCGACAGCCACTTAACCGTCGGCGTTTGTCAACGAACTAGGACACTTGAAGAAGAAAAAGTGAGTGAAGCAAACGACACACCGTAGATAGAAAAGAAGCAGCTGCTCTCCACATGCAAATCATCGCCCTTGATAAAAAAAAACGGTTTTGAAACCTTGGATGTTTTACTGTTCAGGACTTGGTTGGTTATGGTGCGTATTTTTCTAGTAGAGATGCGTGTAATGATGTTGATAATTACTTATAAATATCGCAAAGAACAGACATTATATTTCTAATTCAAATCACATTAGGACATAGGATTGCACGAGCTCGAAACTTCGCAGAATACTGTCTTGGGAGGCTAAAGTGATATTTGGTTTTACGGGCACTTGTTTTGTGGCCTGAATTTACAACTCCGTGCTTTATCAGTCATGCGCGCTTTAACATTTTATGAGGCTGCAGCATATCATCGCGAGACTGTTACATATACTGCACAACTTTACAATTTGGACATCCCCTTTTGCTATACTTTGTTTCAGCTTAAAGCGGCATTGCAAAGGGACGAAGAAAACCAAATGCTGCTTCGAACGGCGTGCCTATCAGTGTCAAACATGAGCGTTCAGTGACGACATTGCTCTAGAACGTCAGATAATGATGACATAAAATTCTAGGGGTAGAACTGGCTAAATAGGCGCAAAGTACCCCTTCTGATACTTTCAAGCACGTGACTCTCACTCATATATTTGCTTGGGACACCCGTAAATTGGTGGGGCGCTCACATCTTCAGAACTGGGTGTTAATTTCCAAAACTTAGGAAGGTCGCGCATGTTTGTTTCACGCTCTTGTCGTTTAGGTTCTCTATTGGCTCAAACCAATAACGTCATCAACAAAAGAAAATGCTCTCAAAATTCTGAACCCCTTTCAGCTATTATGTTCGAAATACACCAGATTTATTGTTTATTTTATGTTTAATGTGTTGCTAGAGTCCCAGCCACTAATTCGAGCGAAAGCAATGCAAATAAAAAAAATGGCCAGAAACGCTTTGCGTGGCCCCTTCAAGTCCAGATGCAGCCTATGCTACAAAAAAACACTAAGATTTTGGCTAGGTACAAGGATAAAGTGTTGCGAGAATTGCACAAGGCATATGAAATTAGAACCAGGGAGAAGAAATGTATAAGTGACACGTCCCTATCTTTATCTACAAATGAGTTTGATTTTTTGAAACGCGGGCTGAGCAGATAGGGTAAACAGGGTTTTTGTGGCTATAACGTGTGAAGTAAACTGCAGTTGAGAGTGCACTTTGTCCTGTTTCCCTTCGTCTGTGTCCCTGTATTTTTTCGGAGCTTTTTGTTTGCAATGAACCAACTGGCCCAAATCTCTACTTTACTATGCTACAAGCACGCGCCTTTGGTCCCGACCACTTGCACTGGAGGAGAGCGCGTGCTTGGACGCTGAAGCCCAGGGCCGGTTTGCTCACCTTGCGGCCGCGGCTGCGGCTGCGGCCAAGAGGGATTTTTATGTCACGTGACCATCTTCATGGGGACAACGAAGTACCTAGCGTCCCGGCCTAATGGCGGAGAAATCCGTATCGCTTCAAGCACAAAAGCCTAATTTCGCTCGCAGAAACTGTCTGCAGGGACTTTCAACTGGAGTCCAATTGACCGCCCCTTTATACTGGAGAAGCGGCAGGTAAAGTTACGGCCAGGGAGGGTAAATATGAGGCAAAATAAAGAAAAAACCACGCGAGATAAAAGCGGTGGCAGTATATTTATATACCTTCGCCAGCGCCGGCAGCTCGCGCCTCGTCTTGTGGTCGAGAGGTTAGAGTGCCGGCACTCAGCGTCGCGGCGTGAAAGTCCCGGGTTCAAATCGCGCCAGAAACTCTTTTTTTTTTTTGCTTGTATTTGACTGCATTCTCACTAAGCATGTACACAAGGCCGTATGAGCTTTATAAAATTATTGGGCGGGTACTTCTGACTCACCAGTTCGTTGTTCTTGACCTCGGAAGAGCGCATACATGTCTCTGGCTTTCTTTACCAACTTCCGCCATGCCTCCTGCGGCTGCCGTGCACTCCGCGGAAAGCTTATGCCGTTGACGATATCTTCCCATGCCTGTCTCTTCGTTCGCCAGGTAACTGTGCTGCTGAATTTCTCTAGAATTTGTTGTTTTCGTTCTCCAATGGACCTTTTCCGAGAAGCGTTCTGCGCACGCGCTAGCGCCCGATGCCAAGCGGCGGAAGTTGAAACCAAAAATCGAGGAAATTCGGAAGGAGCTGTAGATCAGCGAGTAGCAAACGTAATTGCAGCATACATAGAATTGTGTTACGCAAAAGAAAGCGGACGGAAAGAATAACACGACGTTTAAGTGGACGCCACGGATGCCCCACTTGGACGGCGCGTTGGGCACGCCCCGCTGCTCAGAGAACGAAGAAACTGGTAGCGTAGCTCCCATTATCGATTGGTAGCGCAGGTAGGTCCCTTCCTCGATTTTTAGTTCGTGCAGCCACCGCCTGGTGCCGTCGGTATGTGAAAAAGGTCCATTGCTCTAATTAATTCCATTTGTTGATCCAAAGTCATTTTAGGTGTTTGCGTTCGAGAGATGGTTTGCGATGTCGACGCCTGACTCATTTTTGCATTCGGTTGTGATCGTTTGCTATCCATACTAAAATTCAACACGTAATGTGTTAATATTGCAAAACGGTTGCCACAGCGAGATGTAAAGAGTAAAAATATAACTTTTATCACATTCCATGCAAGTAAAAGTATAATATCTTTTATTTCGGTTTTACGACTTTCTCAGACGTTTGACTTGTTGCCTTGCCTGTAGGATTTTTGCTCAATCAATGCATCCACGGCTGCTATTTTTTTCGTGTGTGTTTATTTCGTAGAATCTTTTTTTTTTAATTGACACGACTGCAGTGTGTATTAGTACTAAATAGGCGCCTCCTGTTATTGAAAAGAGTCGTAGCAAGAGCGTTGTATATTTAAAAACACATAAAATAGTAGTTGCTGGGAAAGGATGCTTGTTTCGGCCCCGTTTGTGTGAAAGTCATAACGATGCTGTAATCTTGGTTTCCTTTTAATGAACATTATGAAACGATTGTAGAAGCGCGTTAACTTGGCTTACCGTAACCTTTTTTTTTCCCCGGTTTGTCAGCCGAACAAGTGGGGCAAACAGTAAAACTCGTGTAAGGCGCAGTAGTCCTAGTGGATGATTAGTAAAAAACGATCACACTTAAAAAACAAAACACACTCGCAGAATATTAAAAAAAAAGTTCCCGCCGAGATTTGAACCCTGAACTTTCACGCCGCGACGGCAAGTCCCGGCGCTCAAACCGCTCGACTGCTGCAGACGCTGTTTGGACCGGCGCTGGCACAGATATATAAATACACAACCACAGCTTTCGTTTTGCGTGAGTTTTTCTTTATTTTGGCTTATATTTACCTTCCCTGGCCGTAACTTTACCTGCCGCTCCTAAAGTATGATGGGGCGGTTAATTGGACTTCAGTTGAAAGCCTCTGCAGTCAGTTTCTGCGAGCGAAATTAGACTTTTGTACTCGAAGCGGCACGGACTTCTCTGCCATTAGGGCAAGGACGCTAGGTACTTCCTTGCATAGAGTTATTACAATAAACGCTAGAGGCTCAGCTGGCGCTAGTGTCTACGGGACTTCCGGTTGCAAATTGAAGCAGACAGCATGCAGTCCACATTTCCAGCCTCCCTGTGTATTCCTATGGGAAAACGCGCGTGAATTTTGTCTCTTCGCCGGAAAATAACATGAATAACTTTTGTCATATCGGTTGTAACGGATAGTATGTACCTTTATTGGTATTGTGAAAGTGTAATTGCTTTAGTTACAGCATTTTCTTTACCACTGAGCGATGTTAAACTTCGCTCTATTTCAGGCCCAAACCCCTGTTTCAAGGAAGGTATGTGAAAACGAGCGACGGTTCTAAGCAAACTAACGATCGAAAGGAATGTAGTGTGTGTTCAGGTTCGCTAGCATTTCGGTGGTGCTTATATCTTGCTAATATGCCCGTCCTGTCATTGGATGAAAATGACTCCGTCGTGCGCATCTTTACGATCAGGTTAAAAGAAACATTCAGAACGCAAAAAATAAAGCACGTGAGCTACGAAAGGTATGTCTTTTTATTATTTCCCATGTCGGGCAGTTTTTATCGGGCACCTGCTCTCTGGCTTCCCTTATTTGCAAAGATTTGGAGCGTGCGGGTGATGCTTTGAACCATTTGAACCCAGAACAAGCATCTTCACAGTACTTATTTATTGCAAATCTGACTATATTACGTGACTTTCAATTTATTTTCATCGTCTGCAAGCACAAGGAGTTACTTATCCAGTGTTACTGCGTAGTTCTTGCCGTCTCTCTCGGTTTTCTACATGTCCTTCGTTCGTTTGGCACGTTTATCCCCCATGTTGGAAAGCGTCGACGCCGTGTTCGCGCTAACAGTGTCCGGCAGTGCACAAAAATACACGTACGAAGCCGTTTTAGCACCGCTTTTAATGCGATGAATTTGAAAGAAAAACGCCGCAACTGACCACTTATTTCGTCTGCGTGACTGAGAAATGTTCCAATGTGCCTAGTACGTACAAGTTATTCGTGATATTTGCTCTTATAATCGAGCGCAGAGAGAAAATGCACTCGCTTTTTCCATAGAAATACATTACCGGAAGTCAAATTTAGACTGCTTGCTGTCTGCTTCAAAATGCAACAGCACACTAGCGCCAGCTGAGCCTCTAGCGTTTATTGTAATAACTCTATGCTTCCTTGTCCCCATGGAGCTGGTCACGTGACATAAAAATCCCTCTTGGCCGCAGCCGCAGCCGCGGCCGCAAGGTGAGCAAACCGGCCCAGAGCTCGCTTTTTTAGTTTCTGATACGCTCACACTTAAAGTGAAAAGGAGTATTGTGTTGAGAACATCACATTTTAACAGAAAACTGAACTGTTTAACATGGTTTGCACGTGACATCATCGCACTATGTGCCAGTGGTCAGAGATTTTTTTGCTGAGAAAATCAAATCCCGAGGTGCAAAATGCACCCTGCAGAAGGTTTGCGCTCAGTGCAGCCCATGTATTCAGAAACAAAAATTATTCTTGCTTGGTGTAGCGTCGTGAGGAACGGCGCGAGCGTCTGGCACCCCAAAAACGCGCTTTCTGGCAGGGGTGATTTCGCAAACGAGGTAGTTTTGCAGGATCACGCTGTCTGCTCTGTGCCGAAGATGCGGAGCAGAGGAACCTTTACAACACAGAGAAGTTTTTAACCCTCTCCCCCCCCTTTTTTTTCATTTGACAATGCTTTTTAGCAGAAATACTTTTTATTTCTGGGGGACTCCTTTCTTTGTTTGGGGGTGCCAATTTGACAATTATATTACTTTCATTTGTTTTGCAGTAATTCTCAATTTCTTTTATTTTTGCATCCAAAACCTGTGAAGTTTAAACAAAACTGCGAGAATTTGAGCGGCTGCCGACTTTCGGCTGTCCGTCAAAGGTCACTAGAATCTCTTTTCAGGTATCCCTGCCGTACAAACTTGTAGTTCTATTTATCGTCAGATTAATAAGCCGTATTCAGTATTTTCAATGCTTCTACTCTCGGGGACAACTTTCTCAGACAGTTCAGCAACAACGAAAACACGTTTGAGTGCCTTAATGATGTGTACATGCAAAATAGTTCATGCAACAATTTTTGCATTTTCAGTAAATACCGCTAAGAGGTAATCCCTGACGCTGATAGCTTGCAAAAACACCCATTAGTTTTTCACTCTGCTCAATGGCAGACGTAAAAAAATAAAGGAAAGAAACAGCTTTTTCCTCCTCAACTCGCTATAGACCTATTGCTGTCTTACCCAAGCATCAAGGAGAATGCAGGGATTGGTGTTCCACGCGCCGCACGTGCTGGCCTCAGCAGTAGTAACTTTTCCAAAGCAAAAACCTAAAACAAATGGCATCTTGCACGCGCGTTCGTCAATGCTTTCTTTGGTTATTTACTTCGAATCTTTTATACAGGAAAGGCGTGCGCATGTGGCGCGTGGAACACCAATCCCTGCATTCTCCTTGATGCTTGGGTAAGACAGCAAATGGTCTATTAGAACAGGCGGCAATGTGATCTGACGCTAATTGTATGCCACCAGTGTTCATCATAGGCATGCGGCTGGGGCTGGCAAAGAATAAAGCATGGGTCGAGATTTAGGCTTTATTAGAGTTCGGCTATTCTCATTTTTGATTGAACACGAGCCAACACGAATGTTTGGTGATGCTGATAGTCAAGAACCCGAGCACTCGGCTCAGGCTCATGATAACCGAGTACGTCACGGTGTTGCATGACTCGCGGTGAAAAGTCGTGATGGCTAATGCCCCTGAATAAAAAAGGTAGCGACATTTTCTCCCTCCTCCTTTGACGCGCACACCTTTTATCTTTAGGTTTTGCTTTTTTACACCCGCGCGTCGACTGTAGCGCCACCTGGTTTGGCCCGAGATAGCACACGGCCTTCCTATACTTGAGTCAGAGCGCAGTCAAAGGCTGAAAGACACGCAAATACATACACACAGGCTAAAGCGCACTGTCACGGTCTACCAGCCTCGGAGGATGCGCTCAAAGAAAGACAATGAAAGCCGTGACGTTGCACAGTCGGCGTTATTTGATTGGTGACGTGAGATCATAGCATGCACTACAGGCACGTAGCCAGGATTTTGTTTCGGGGGGGGGGGGGGGGGGCCCGCCCATGACAAAATGCTGTAAGAGGGGGAGGGGGGAGAGGAGGTCCCAGCAAAATGCAAGATTTCGGGGGGGGGGGGGGGCGGGCCCCATGCGCCACCCCTCTGGATACGTGCCTGATGCTATCTACTCCGACAGCAAAGGCATTCCTTCTCCCTCCTCCTCTGACGTGCATACCTTTTGTCTTTATGTTTTGCTTTTTTACACCCGCGCGTCGACGGTAGCTCCGCCTGGTTTGGCCCAAGATAGCAGGCGTCATTCTTCAAAGGATGTCGCTACTTTTATGTATAAATGGGCTTTAGTGATGGCATATGACGTCACGGTGTCAACAACGCTAAAACATCTATATTTTGTTGCAACTCAAGAAGCTAGGGCGGGGGAAAAGAAGGCCGGGGAGGAAGAAGCAGGCGGAACGTTGGAGAAGAGAGGGGAAATTGACGTTCTGAATTTAACTCGACTTGGACGCGGTGAGTAATCTACGCCACGGGGCCACGTGACGTGACATTATTTGACAGCATGTCTTGAAACCGTGACGTCACGTGACACACGATTAATCGTAGTGCCAATACAAAAGCGCCACGAAAACCCACAATTTCTTATACATTGCAATTCGATTTATGACAATTTGATCACTACATAGAAATGCAGCTGCCAATATTTACTGCTCCAACACTCATTTTGTAATAAAAAAAATTACCGTGAACCGTTTTGAACCGGTTACCGTTATATTTTTTCCGGTTCAGTTCCGGTTCAGTTCCAAGATGGCGGCGAGGATTTCGGTTCGGTTCAGTTCCGGTTCAGCTAAAAATAACGGTTCTGTTCCGGTTTTCGGTTCGGTTCGGTTCCGGTTCGACACCCTGTCACCTCTGGCACGGCGCTGACCGTCCGGGCGGTCGACGACTCACTTGATATTATTAAAAGCTGTGCCCACTGTACAGGCGTTCGCCGTGTGAGGAAGTTAGAAATATCGGTAGCTAGTTATAACTGTCATTTGGTCAAGACTCTATTGTTGACAGACGCTAGCATTTCGGTTATGGAGGAAATAATTGGACTATATAATTTTTACTAAATCATTTCAGATATGCCACAACTTTGTCATTATGTCTGCGAGTGTAAAGTTATGCATACATATATACTATTCGGATCCATATTTTCATGGTATGTAAATTTATGAAGTAGTGTTTATTTAGATTAAATCAACTGCTTAAGTTTCTAGGCAATTGACGAACACTTATCTTGGTTTAGGAAACAGCGCCTATTTATATCGTGACTCACTCAGGTCTATTTGGTGGTGAAATAGGCGAAACCTTGACCTGCCACAAAATCTAAGACCTACTGCAATCAAATTTTAGAAATCTATCTGAACTGTTAAATCACATTTATGAAGATACATCGAACTGAAAACGCTAGTCCAATTATAGCCACAGACCGCCAGTATCCGGCCTCAGCGCCACTGTTAGCGACTGGCCTTTTCTATTACCACCAATGACCTTTCCCAAGATTCTCTCCCCTCCCTCATTGAAAAAAGCAACTGAACTGTAAACTGTATAGACCATCAAACTGTTTACAAACAAGACCGCGTACTGCCCCAACGTTGCTAAAACCCTCAGTTGGGAAACTCACCGGTAGGGAAACCCGGCGCTGGCGTCCACCGAGACCGAGCTAAATACGATAACAGTGCCACCCTTTAGCAATGAGTTGAAACATGACAGTTAAGCTTTCACATAGCTACTGCGAGATGACCCTGCGAGATGGCGCCACTGGCCCCTGCTCCGACTCGGGACGCACCTCGTGCAGTTCCCGGAGTGGACGTTGCGGGAAGAAATGGCTGCCGGTGCGATCGCCATTTGCTCGGCTTCTCGAGTACGGATCGGAGCCTACTTGTGAAGCAGGCTCTGTGGCAGTTTCCCAACTGAGGGGTTCTAGTAACGTTGGTTCGCCCCCACCCAGTGGTGGATCCAACTGGGGGGCGGCGGGGCAGCCGCCCCCCCCAAACCAAGTCGACCCCCCCCCCCCTCCCCCCTTTTCGGCGGGCAATTTGACATGTGGTGGACCCCCAGGGGGTGCACGAGAGAAAGAATGGGAAAATAGTATACTTACAAATTTTCCGCCCCCCCAAAACGGAGTTCTGGATCCGGCCCCTGCCCCCACCAGGTGTGGGCTTTGCACGTGCGCAGAAACCAGAATCGCGCCAGGCAAAGCACCTGCTGCATGCGCTGTGCCGATAGCAGCGCCAACAGAGTGGCGCTGCACATCAGAGAGTTGAGTTTGTCTATAAATAACCACTGCATTTTTGGTACTGCATGTTTAGTCATTAATATGTGACCCGTGTGAATAGTTAAAATATTCTTGACCCGGCTCTAGAAAGGATGTATTATCTCTAGTTATACCCTCAACATATACAAACTTGTTCGCCTTTACTGAGAAGCGAACTCTATCGTCCACGTGCCTTTAGGAGGGTGAAATTTAATGGAAGTTGTGGTGAACGGATGGTCGCTCCAAATGGGGTGCACAGACGTGTGTAAACTTTAGAAAACTCTCTCGTAGTGCATGAATACTTGAACCCTTCTCGTAACTGATGGCAAACAGACAACTTTACATGGAATGTATACGCAGGATTCCAACTTAAGCATGAATGTCGTAAAACGTAATATAACTATTTATTCAAAAATATACAACTACACACACTTTGTTGACTTAAGGCGCATCATATGCGCAGAAAGTCTTAAAAGCTGTACCTGAACCTCGAGCTGTCGCTTAACGAAGACTTCTTCTAGGGACCCATAGAATCTACGCTGATAGGGCCTAATGGGGAAACTATTTTCTATACTGAACCCGGAGTTGTCTCAGTTGGTAGAGCGGCTCCACTGGAAATGGAGAGGTCCTGGTTCGGTACCCGAACCAGGCGCATTTTCTTGGCGTGCACCAGTCACCTGGCTCTGTTTGGAGGTTTATGTTTGTCCTTTGTCCCTCATGTTCTCCTTCTCCAGGGATTATTTTCGTCAATATTGTTCCCGCTTGCGCCTTTGCCTTTAATTGTATTATAATCGTAACCTTAAAGCTGCAAGTTTCACCCTTGTTGGTGTTAAATTGGTGGCAGCTGATAAAACTCGTTTGCTCTCGTGACGTCTAACCCTGGTTAGCTCACTTGGTTGAGCGCTCCACTGGAAATGGAGAGGTCCAGGGTTCGATACCCGGACCAGGCGAATTGTTTCGGTCGCGTACCAGTCACTTAGCTGTGTTTGGAAATTTCTGTTTGTCCTTCGTCCCTCTTTTCCCTCCTTCCAGGGATTATTTTCGTTGTTCACCCATTTTATCTATCCAAGAATACCATTCCTATACAACTGAAGATTAACACTATGATAATATAGTATATTCACTTATAAAAAATATTAATATGTAGTTGAACCAGAGAAGATTTTAGCCACATGTAGCCTCGTAAGTCAAATGAAGTCATTCATGTAATGTCGTATTTTTAACCGTGCAGTCTGCCAGGCAACGTAGATAAAACCTCAAACTAATTTTAAGAAAAACAAATGAGCCATTTTTACTTTGATTTTGATTATTTCAACTTATCTCGTTTGAGCTGAAAATCACCACCTTTATATTAAATAACTCAGGCAGTGTATCTAAAATAGACCTTCAACTTGGAGCATAAAAAAACAAATTCTTAGAAAAACTGAAGCATTGCCGAAAGCAAGCGATACCTTCATTTTTTGCTGAAACAAAAAAAGTATTTCCTTCTGAGAGAACAAATAATGCCGATAAACTTAACGTTGTTGTTCGCGTGAGCGATACCTCTCGGCTTGTCTCACGTACTTCACAGATGGGGAGGTTGAAGATGCTTCATTTATTTCAAAAACACTAATCAGTGTTAGTAATCTCGTCACTATGACCCAGTCATTAAATTGTAAGCTGGTAAATAGTGCGCGCTTTCGTTTTCATCGATAATTTATGACTGAGAATTCATTAGCTTCCATAATTCTAATATTATCTGCTCCTTTCCGGGTTAACGTGATGCGTATACTGACTAACGTTGGAGTGTAAGCGAAGCGAGAAAAAACACTATTATTTTATAGAAGCGCTCCTGGTAAACCATGCTCCTAAACCAGTGGGTGGTGACGAGTCCCGTGTTAACGAGTTAATGACGGTGTCTCCTTATGTGTGTTCTTCTGAAAATGTGTCCTAAAATATAGCGTATGGGTCAATAAAGCAAATAACATATTTTAGTTAGCCTCGGTGCAAGGCACGTTCATTCCCTAAAAATGACGAAACAGCGAATGTTTAGGAAGAATAAATTAAACAATGTCTATCGCTTAGTTTATTCGCCTGGTAGCAAGATCAATAATATCATCAGTGTAGTAAAGTTGTCGCAAAGTTTGCATATGTAAACAGTTGTTGCAGTTTAAATCTCTATAACTAATAAGTGCATTGCGTGAGTATATATGCTGAATTTACTACAGTTGGTGAAGTATTGTTTTAACGTGTTCTTAAGAACTATTATGAATGGCAACGCAGTTTCGTTGGAATATAAAACCAACAAGTTTAAGAAACTGAGGTTTGCCGTAGAGCCCACAATTACGTACCTACTGTTTTAAAGAGATAGTAACCTGCATTAATCCAGAACCCACACTGCCTCATATGCACATGTTAAATTTGCAACGTGCACTAACAATACCATTCATATTCCTAATTTTGAACTGTGTTCAAAAACCTTACTTTGTTTCTTCAAGCGTTTGAGAAGATTTAAGGCCGCATCATAAAATCTATGTTTAAGCGATATATGAAAGAACATGTATTGCAAGAATAATATATATCATCAACTTTACCGCTACAAATGTTAGGCTAGTTTTCTGCACCCAAAATTGCTCTCACTAAATATTTGCGGTTCTTAAAGCAGAACAGGATACCGAAAACTGCATCCGCTGAGAAACGGAAAGCCAAGATTGCGTATTTTTTGTCTCCCATTTTACTCTGCACGGCTTCCATAACCAATATGACCGGAGCCCATCTTGCGAAAAAAGGTAGTCGTGTCCACTGTAGTCCAAGCTGCGCCCATAAAACGGAAATGGTTCCCCATCAGTGGAAACAAGGATTGCGTAAATTTCAAAATATTCATGGGTGTGTTATTTTCCTTTACGAAGACAGAAATACATGACGGGCTTGTAGAACACATTTACGAGGCGGTCAGAGGCTCCGCTACGTTACGCGGATTAACTTAAGCCGTGAAGACATATGGCATAGTCTGCGTCAGTGTATGTGTGCGTGCGTGTGTCAATATGTGCGTAGCTCCGCGAAAGCAAAATGTGTACATACGTACTACGCAGTGCGTGGCCTCAATTTTTTCACAGTCTTGAGGCTCCTTGGATGCGGCGGTCATAAAAATTTGTAAGAACAGAAGCAACGGCAGAAACATCAAACAAAATACAAATGACGCTGCCAACGAAATACTTTTTTTGTATACAGCGCAATCTCGGGGATGAAAAGTGCGACCTACATTCTTGGCAGACAAATTTAGACGCAAACATTCAGCGGTGGCAAACGACAGAAGAAAAATCAGCGCAAAGAGGATGAGTGGAATGGGACTCAAAATGGCGTCGTTTGGAGGGCTTTATTTACATTCCGCAAAAAGAAAAATGTACTCCTAAAAAAATAAAAAGCACAAAAAATACACTTTAGAGCGTGTCTATTTGTTACTTCTGCGGGCACATTATGTTTCTATATTAGTTTCTTTTTAAACTATAGAGTACAATTTTGTCGCTACGTTTTCCTAGAAAATACAAAAACCTCTATTTCGACTTTAAGGATGCTCTTTGCAATATTGCGTGTATGCAGAATATTTGTATTTTTAATATATTTTATAAACAGTATCTGTTTATGTTATGCTCATGCATAGCATGAATAGCCTGGATTATGATACTTGGTATAACAACATTGAACATAAGAGTAGAAGCTAAAAGTAAAAAAATTAGGTATATATTAAGAGCCAACTAGGCTGAGTTCTTTCAGAATAAAAGATTAACTCATTCCTTGAGGTTCTAGTCGAAGTAGCTTTCCAAAATCAATGTGTTCAAGCCAGGGCCTATGATGAACATAACTAACTATTCAAGGTTCTAAACTTAAAAAGTTATATTGTTTTCAGCTAATGAAGAATTTCAATTCTAAAATTGTTGAGTTAACCAAAGCACCCAACATTAAAAAGTTGTATTTCGAAACCAGCTGTTCGTGACTTCTATTATCTCACCCATTATGAGGTAATCTCGAACATTTAGCTGTATGGACTTGGTTGACGAGATCGACAGCCTAGTTTATTTGTGTCAATCACAAACCGATATAATAAACATAACAGAGTACTACTTTCAAAAGCTCGTTTATATGACCGGTATAAAAACATTGTTGTTTGTGCAATCCTCTATTTTTTTCATTTTCAATATAATATAGCATTGGCTCGCATTATCTTGGGGTGAACAATACGAAGATGTACGACGAAACCACCACAGGAATGAAAATTTAACTTTGGGCTTTGTTGAGGACCCCAGTTGTATAACGCGTTAATTAATCGGTTAATTAATAGATTACACAAATATTTTATTAATTAAATACTCAATAATAATTTATTAATTCATTCATGTTTTATTTTCTGTGCTCATGACCAGCAGATGCCTTGGTGATTATGCGAAAACAATGAGAATAAAAATTGGTCAGAAAAAAATTAAGTTATAAAGAGATTGAATGAACACTCGCTGCATACAGGGTGTCATAGTATGCAGACATAGATGTCAATATATTTAAAAAAGTAGTAAATTCTAAGAATATATTCCACTATAGCAGTGCCAACAACTGAAAAAGGCTCAAGGATTGAGAATTGCTACCTGAACGTCCGACTTCACTTATTTTGACCCTACCTTTATAATAATAATCGAGTCAGACTGTACAGCAATTGATGTTAAGTTGAGGAGCGAAAATTTCTTTTTTTCTAAGAATAAGAAGACCCCTTAGTTGTCATCCTGTGGTGCCGAAAATCGGCCCCATTGATAGGATATCTTGATGTAATCCTCTTTTGACGATATCGTCAAATCTGGCTCTCGTCGCTTTCATTTTAGAACAGCGTAGCCTACATGGCTTTGTTGGCTCTAGTCATACAGCTTGCTCATGTTTGTGTTGTTTCGGTCGCTGTTATCAAGACTAACCAAGAGGATCAAAAAGGTAGAATATGAAAGGGAACCACAACAAACCGTCAATTATGGATATGTCTTTTCCGTATTTATTTGCTTCTGAAATAGCGACAGCAAAACCATAATTGTTTTGGCTTCATTATATTAAGATTCGTTAAAAGAATAGTTAAAGTCGACTTTTTACTGTATTCGGTGATAAGAAGATGCATTTATTCCTCTGAGCCGATTTGTTACAGTAGGCAGTGGGCCGAGTACCACCACAAATAGACACAGCTTGCCGTCATCCGATGCTTGGGCATTAGTGACACGGGAAGGCCGATAAAGGGGAAACGTATGAATGGCGGAACGATATAGTTGAAGATTTCTATGCCCCAAAAAGTTCCAATTAATCCAAAAGCAAAATCATGTAACACAAAGTGCCAGAGAACAAAAACAACAAACTTACTCTGCTAACGAGTAAATCAGATGGGTGATTTCATCTCAAATAGTGCAAGAAGAAACGATGGGTCCTCAAAAATTCTGGAAATATAATATATTGGTGCAGAATGTGCGACTGGTACAAAATTGTAAATTAGGACAACGGAATTTTTTTTCTTCTGAGTTTTGGGCATCGAAAGTGCAGAAGGTAGGTCTTGTGATTTTCGCAGTTTTCACTAGTGACAAATGTTGAAGTGTCGCAACGTTTAAATGATCTTTTTCACAACAAAGATAACTGTTTGTACTGCTTTCATAGTTTTTTTATAGGGGTTAAGGTTCACTAGAAGTGTCTTTCTTATATTATTTTTATAAAATAATAAAATTGGGGTTCCAATCTACTTTGTGAATGTAATTGGTCAGCAAAGCTGTGGTATCACCTGCAACGATTGCCTACTGCACTATACGAAATGCCGCTTCCGTTCGCAGCACGCCGCCGCTGGTCGTATTGCCGTTTCTTTCCCTTTGCCACTCGTAGTATTCACGCTGCTCCTCGGGAGTCCTAACGATGCGTGGCCTATTCATCGCGGTGCTGCAGCAGCAATGAAATCGGGTGCTATACTCGGTTTCATCTACGTTTAAGCGAAGCGGATGTTACGAGCCATCGGAGCCAACTGGAGGCCGTGGGAGTGTCACGTGACCTTAGAAAGCGGGCAAGCGACGTGCGGAAAGCATATCACAGGCCACGTCCACAGAACGGGATTGGCTAAGATATCTCGTAGCATCCGCTGCATCCGGACGTAAGGGGAAACGGGGATAGGCGAGTTATTCTTTTATACATAAAAGGCTAGCGACGTCACTCCCACGTCACAAAGCTGCCGCGCTCGCTGCCGCCGCCGCGGCAGCAGGCGCCATTATCATTCATTTTATGCGGTCTCGCACTTCACACGAGGGGTTTGAAGGACGCCCGCCCCTTTCGAAGCAGCTGCAAACCTATTCTTTAAAGGGATTGTCCGGTCAAATTTGATATTCGAGAAAACAATTGAATATCATCGTTATTGCGTCGAGACGGCATCGTACGTGCAAAATCTGAATTTTATATGACCCTCTGCATGAGTAATTGATTTATACTGCTCCAATCGCACTCTAGCGTAAACGCTGTTTTCGGGGCAACATGGGAGTTCTGATGTCACACAACACAAAGCGAGCATTTTTGTCTCGTCGTTTACACAGTTTACCTGCGAGTGCACGCCTCAGTGTGCTTCGTTTTTGTTGTGCGCGATTTGTTTCGTGGTTGGGTGAGATTTTTGTTGCGCGGTTGGGTGCCACAACCGCCGGGCAGCAGATGCGAGCCAAGAGATGACGTTCCACACTTTTCCACGATACGTGCAGTGACGAGCAAAATGGATCGTCACCGTGCGTAGGGACTGGTTCTCGTCAAGATCGAGATCCCGCTTATGCAGCAATTATCTCACAGAAGAGAGCTACGAGTTGATCTCTAAGCGGACGCAAGGCCCGTAAGCTGAGGTGTCATGCTGTGCCAACGATATTAAACTACGTCCACTCAATCCCGTCGCCCAAATTGGATCAATCAATATGTTTATGCAGCGAAACCGAAACCAACAGCTAGACCACCTGGAAACGATACTAGAAGTTGTATTTTGCAATGCGTGCAGCCAAATTTTGTTTGACCGGCATGTGAAAATAGAGGGTGGCTACGATTCACCAAGCTCGTCCAAGTCAAGTAACGACATGCATTTGAACGATTCGCCGGTTGCCTTCGACCCGCTGGTTATCGCCTCTGAGGGAAAGACCCGCAGCCTCATCACCAATCCAGTGGATCCGCCGAAATCTGTACCCAGATGCCGCTTCGTGTACCTAGTTGCCAGCTTCAGAGGCGAAATCTGCATCTTTGCTTTGCAAGCGCTCCTAATTCGATCGTTGACCGTCGCTGTTGAGTTTGTGCGAAACGGCATAACGTTTGCTCGTAGCTTAAGGCTGTCTTTCGAGTAATATATTGCTAAAGGCGCGACTTTTTTATTGCACACGCTTGGGAACTGCATTAAAAGAACCGTATTTCCAGTAGGGTACAGCCTCAGACAGTGGTTCTCAACCATCGATGTTTCGCGGACCCCTTGTGGATCGGCAGAGACGATGGAGGACCCCGCTCGTGGTGAGAGGAGAGGAAAGCGTATATAGGTGAAATATAATAATGATTTAATAAATGAATGTAACTGAGAGCTAGTGTGAAGTAGACCTATCTTATTGACGTTCATACGAAAAATCTCGCCCGGAAACTGAAAGATTCTTTTCGACCCGAAAAATAATACAAAAAGACAACTTTTATTGCCGGGCTTGACTGATGAGGCAGGGCTTCTGCGACCCCTCAGAATGCCTTCGCGGACACCTATTTGAGAACCACTGGCCTAGGAGACTATATAATTCGAAACAAAAATACAAGACATCCATCGACCAACGCTTGTTATCCCGACCATCCGACAAACCTTTGCGTTTTGTGACGTCACACAGCAGCTACGAATGTCGGCCATTGACACTGGCGAAATTCGGGTGCAGTTTCGTACATACGCTCATGAAAGGTTTAATTAACAACGGGAGATCATATTTCAAAATGAAAATGTCGTTCGTCTACATGAAGGCTCCCCGACGAGACGAGCGCAAAAACTTGCGTACCTTCCCGTTTTGACCGGACAATCCCTTTAACGGAATGCGTGGGAGGGTGTTCCTATTGGTCACACGTCGCCTCATCATGCATCATGTGTTTTTGTGGTTTTCTTAGTTGAAACGGATACTGAGCAGAATGCTGTATGCCTGATTTCAAAGGGGAAAATGCTGTTTTGCCTTTAATTGCTCGCCGAAAGTTTGTTGCTTACAACAACGACCAGAAAATTTTCTTGGTTAATAGAAATATACAGCTTCGCTGAAAATTTTTGAATCTTCCATCCATTGACAATAATGGCCAAGTTCAAATCAAGCTAGCTTTCAATGTACAGGTATTTAAGTCAAAGACTGTACGCTGTTACGTTCCGGACCTACAGCGAGGCCGTGCTCCGTCTGGGGCACACTTACAGGAATAGTCCGCAACATTATCACTTGGCAGAGACCCTCTCGAAGACACGGGAACCAAGGCTTTCGAACATCAACAGAAGTAACCCACATCAACAAGTCTTCGTCTTCCTCTTTCTCCAATCATCAGAGAGCTGCTTCTGCGGCAACATAAACCTCCGGGGTCACTAAGAGTGCCTGTTGGACTTCATCTTCACCGAAGCCAACAGCCACCATCAATCACACGCAGGATCCCGCCGGGGACGCAACACCCGTCACGTCACCGGGGCTATTAAAGAGGGAACCTGTGGACACGGACGCGGCGGAGACGGAGTGGGACCTACCACCGGACGCCACAATCATCTCATGTGCCATTAAAGCATCGTCACCATATAGCCGAAACCCGATCTTCACCCTGTCCGTCCCCCAGCCCTTAACAACGCGGCAGTATAGGAAGGCAGTTGAAAAGTATTAATTATAAAAGTTTTAATTTTTAAAATTTTTTTATTTAGTATTGAACTTGTGTGCGCGTTTGGGAAAGCTACATAAATCATGGCGCTTATCCAAAATGTTGAGGTTCTTTTCTGAGAAAACGATCGTGTGCGTACACATTTGAAAAAAATTATCAGAACCGACATAACAAACAAATGTGTTTTTTTTTGTTTGAGCAGAAACGCAATTTCGTATGTATTAAAAAATTAGGCACTTTACAACTCCCCGTAATGCCAAAGCGGAGCGCAGCTCTGAGAAGGAGGAGGAGGTACGGAGAGGATGGCATGTCCCTCCTCCTCATCCGTACCCTCCCCTTTTCTCTCCCAAGCTCGCCTCCCATTTAGGGAAAAATTTCCCGCCAAATCTAACGGAGAGGTTTTTCGCAAATTAATCGGAAAATCTTTTCTCATAAATTTAGCGGCGAAATTGTTTCTCCTAGATATAGCGGGGAAGATTTTTCAGCGAAACTATGGGAAAATTTTCGCTAAATTTAGCGGCGAAATTGTTTCTGGCTAGATATAGCGGGGAAAATGTTTCAGCGAAATTCTAGCGGGAAAAGTTTCTGCTAAATTTAGTGGGGCATTTTTCCGCTTAATTTAGCCGGACATTTTTCCGCTAAATGTAGCGGGGAAAATTTTTCCGCTAAATATTGCGGGAAAATTTTTCCGCTAAATTCTAGCTGGAAATTTACCCATAATTAAACACGCGGTGACGTCATCATGGGAAATGTCCCATAATGCACCGCGCGGTTATGCCGACGGCGACGCCGACGGCAACAGTGTCGTCGACGCGACGGCGACGGTCAAGCCGGAAGCTGGCGCCTGAGAGCTGCGCTCTAAAACAATTTAAGACGACTGAATCTATGATCTTGTATATATTATTCCGATACAATATATTATAATTTGCCGAAATAAACAAAAAATAAAAAAATGTACGTAAGGTACACATTTGCTTTTACGAACAAAGCAACCTCATGCTCTACTACTATTATCCAACGCGGAATTCAATTTAGTTTGCAATCATATTTTGCTGTAGCGGACCTTGGCAAAATGTGAAAGCCACAGCCGCCCTGAGTCAATCAAAGAGATGGAGCGAAGAATTTCACAGCTCTCGTGAAGAAACGCATCACAAATATACGTAGTCCGAGAGCTGCGATTTGTTTACTGGGGCCGTAGCTACCAGTTGCCGAGTTGTAATAAAACGAAGTATAGCCTAAATGCCTGTCAATATCAGGAGATAAATGACTGATTATCAAGATCGTAAAGTTCTACCTAGACGCAGTGAGTCTTTAAATTCTGGGAGCCGTGCAATCTTACGTTATCGAAAATGCTGTCTCTCTGACCGAGATAACAGGATTCCCAAAGTAACACAACGTTTGGGCGTAGGAAAGATGACATGTCATTTTATTTGAAAAATCTGCTCCCTCCAAAAACATCACCCAAGATCACTAAGAAAATAAGGACAGCAGTCTGTGGCACACCATCCCTCATTGTGGAAAAACGCTGTGTCACAGGAGTCGCACGCACCGCCACATTGTTACGCTCTACGAAGATCACGGCGATAAAACAAGCAAAAGTGCCGCCAAGAAAAATTAAAGGCAGAAAATTAGAATACAAATACTGAGTGCGATTTCTACCAGACACAAGCAAAAATATATTCGACTGAGACATGTGCGCAAAGACACGAAAAAAACACTTGATTTCAGGTTTTTATTTTTACAATTAACTTGTTTGTGTCTGAAATGCAAACATTCCTTCTAATATGAAACACGGCATTACAGAGTTATTTTTGCTAAGACAAATAACCTGCTGTCGAACAATTCACGTTATTTTATGTTAGGTTAGTTTTGGGTAAAGGTTTTGATAAAATCAGGGTACTGAAAGTTTCTAAAGGTGCTTCACAGAGGGCCTTAATGCCGGGAAAGTATTTTTTTAAACCTCCTTCACTTTCTGTTGTCTTTCTCAATGCGGAATTAAAATGCTGAGATGTCGGGAAGAGTCGACTTCCTCTATCCGAAGCGGCAATCAAGGCCCGGTGCAAACAACCCTCAGGGAGCCCGGCAAACATGGACGAGCAACGTGCTCAGCGCAGGAACGTAGCAAACAGGCGGGAGGCCCTCTCGGGAGCCAGGAGTAAGGGTTAAAGGGCAACTCCGCTTCATTTTTGATATTTAGAAAACTATGCAGCCCTCTTCAGTATCATATAGGAAGACCCCATGTCAAATATTACGATCTAATTCCGTCTATATATTTAATAAACTGGCCAGCAAACTTTCAAACGAGCCAAGTCGCCGAAATCTGCCAACTCTAGCGTGCGACGTGAGGCGCAATCGTCAGCGCAGTCAATGCGACGGGGTTGGAGCGGCCAACGTTGAACCACTACGCCAAAGGCATGACTACGTCATTCTCACGTTTTGGTTGTTTTTACTTCTCGGAGCGAAATTGAACGATGACGTCATGAGTTTCTCCTCCCGGTGTTGGCTCTACGGCGTCCACGTGATCACCGTAACGCGGATGCGCTAGTTTGCGCTGCCCTGCGCGTTTATCGCAAGTCCGGTTTCTCCGCTCCCCCTCTCCTCTTTCGTGTTCTCCCTTCCCCTCTCCCCCGGGCCATCACCGTCCACGCCATGCGAAGCGACCTGCCCGCGTCGCGTGTCCTGTACCTCGCGCCTGCGAACGTCACAAGACCACGTGGTTCGACGTGACGTGGCCATGACTCTGAGGACACGGGACCAATGTTGCCTGACGCAACCGAAGTTTCGGTTTCGGTATCGGCTGATGTTTAAATTAAGATTACACAAATAATATTCAACATTTCGCGAATCCGAAGACGTAGAGCTGTTGAGTAGTACTTTGTGAAATGGAATCACATGTAAGCCTAAATTTTTCGGAATTGGAGCGGAGTTGCCCTTCATGAGGGAAACGCCTCGCGCAGCAGCAACACCAACAACAGCGGACATACTTCCAGCCGACGATTGCCAACCGGGGTCTTCGCTCCGCCCAATCCTCATTTTTTTTTCATTCTTCCGTCCGCTCGCAGACGAATCAACACGAGGCCAGCAACAGGAAGAGAAACAGCGATAGAAAACATTACTGAGGATGGCAATTCGGACGGGAATGCATTCGATGTTGATTCTCCGACAGCAAACCCGACCGCGCATTTGTGGAATGACTGCGGATCGAAGAAAGCGTCGCTAATTGCGCAACGCCGATACTCCATGCTGCAGAATAGCAAGGACGTCTGAAATTCTTGCACGCACTGGCGCGCATCAAATTAGCTTCGCAGCTTGAATTTTTATTTATCCCCATTTTCCTTCGTTGCCTGGACTTCTCTCTTTCAGCTACTTTCAGCAAAAAGCGGCGTGCAAAACTCTGGGCCCATCAACCCTTCCGGCCCCAGTATTTGCAGGAACACCGGTCTTCTCAGTTTTTCTCTCCCAGTGTCTGTCGGTCAGGACGAATGAGGAAAAAAAATGGGCCGAAAAAGCCAAAAAGTATACCACAGCTAGTGTTCTCACTCGGAACGGGACGAATCAAAGCGTTAAATGAGTTTACGGCCTCATTTAAACACACTCGTCTAACTGTTACTCTCAATGCCCCATGATGGCTTCATGGAATTCGATGGCTTGGACAGTAAAATTGCTGAATATAGGGCTGAGGGATAAAAAAAATGGGCAGAGGCATCTGTTTCACAGATTTTGCTCAGCGTTTACCTTTGCTATATAATGGTATAAGTGCAGCGTGCACTTTGTAAAAACTGAGTAATAGGGGCGACATAGGTGAGCATTTTTCGTGTAAGCGGTATTGTTTTGTGCTACTTATTTAAATTACAATTTATATAAAATTTGTATTTCTATATTAGCTTGAAATTAATTTTCACGTAGGTCACAACGCAGGTTCTCAAGTTTGTGGTCATAAAATGACCTGACCTCTCCGACTACCAACGGCCCGAAATCAAACTTCTAGACGGATTTTGGGGTTATTTTTCTCAAATACAAAACACAACAGCAAAAATAACTAAATTAATGATACACTAATTAATTTTCGCTTTAAACTCGCTTCAATCTTTAGGGTTTCAAAAAATCGGCTGCACAAACCACCATTGTGATCTGCCTACGAATTGCGATAGCAATCTTCATTAGACTCACGACCGAAATTTTGAGTGCACCATCTCTTTTATGAATGGTTTTCAAGACGCTGTCTTTGACGCAAGCTCGACTTCAGCACGTCACTTCTGAAATTGCGTCATTGCTTCGTCCCTCTGCAACCGTTTAAATATTTGTCTCTGTGTAATCACTTACCGTTCAAAATGTTTCACTCCCATCATTAACCATGCATCAACTAGATCAACTCAAACCGATAATAGACCTGTTGCAACACGTACAGCGCCACGGCGGCAAGGGATCTCGGAACCCTCGGAAAAGATGACGCGCTTTCTCGTTGCGTCACCACGACTGCATCGCAAGAAATCGCGGCAACCACCGCCAGCAGCGATGGGCGTGTTTATGAACCTTCCAAACAAATCTTCTTCCTTATATTGTTCCTGTAATCTCCGATGGTCGTCTTCTCAATTTTTTTCGTAAAATGTCAAGTTAAGTGCCGGGCATTGGGAACATCTGCGTGTGTCTGAGACTCGTCGCTACAGCAATGAAAACGAAGAGAACGAAGACGGATGCACACCAAGCTACGCTCCAAGATGCAACACTGGGTATCCTGGTTTTCGCTAGCATTGCTCAAGTAAACTTGAAAAAGCACCCTCAACGCGGAGGTCGTCGATTTTCCCAACTACACCTATTCTAGTTCACTGTACTACCTAGGACTCCCATAATCCATCGCGCGGAAAGCGGGGTTGTGGAATTTTATTCAAAGGGTCTTTCTACACGTAGCTTGAACCCAAATGTGGTGTGTGTACTGCCGCTCCGTGTATGCGCGGCGCGGCATTCTCTGTCCGCTAGGACGACGTCGGGGACGACATCCTAGAGGGCGACGTCAGATACGACATCTAAGACTACCGCTAGGACGACCTCTAGGGCGATCTCAAGGACGACCAATGACGACGTCCTGGAGGACATCGTCAAAGACGTTGTCCTCAGGGAGCGACCTCTGGGTCGGCCTGTCAGGGTGATCCCAAGGACGGCCTCTGGTGCAACGTCTAGGACTACCTCAAGGACGACGTCGAACGACATCCTAGAAAATGGCGTCAAAGGCGATGTCTAGAACGACCTCTGGGTCGGCCTTTCAGGTGATCCCAAGGACGGCCTCTGGGGCAACGTCTAGGATCTACCTCAAGGACGACGTCAAGAACGACATCCTAGAAAATGGCGTCAAAGGCGATGTCTAGAACGACCTTTGGGTCGGCCTTTCGGGTGATCCCAAGGACGGCCTCTGGGGCAACGTCTAGGACTACCTCCAAGGACGACGTCGAGAACGACATCCTATAAAATGGCGTCAAAGGCGATGTCTAGAACGATCTCTGGGTCGGCCTTTCGGGTGATCCCAAGGACGGCCTCTGGGGCAACGTCTAGGACTACCTCAAGGACGACGTCGAGAACGACATCCTAGAAAATGGCGTCAAAGGCGATGTCTAGAACGACCTCTGGGTCGGCCTTTCGGGTGATCCCAAGGACGGCCTCTGGGACAACGTCTAGGACTACCTCAAGGACGACGTCGAGAACGACATTCTATGAAAATGGCGTCAAAGGCCATGTCTAGAACGGCCTCTGGGTCGGCCTTCGGGTGATCCCAAGGACGGCCTCTGGGGCAACGTCTAGGACTACCTCAAGGACGACGTCGAGAACGACATTCTATAAAATGGCGTCAAAGGCGATGTCTAGAACGATCTCTGGGTCGGCCTTTCGGGTGATCCCAAGGACGGCCTCTGGGGCAACGTCTAGGACTACCTCAAGGACGACGTCGAGAACGACATCCTAGAAAATGGCGTCAAAGGCGATGTCTAGAACGACCTCTGGGTCGGCCTTCGGGTGTTCCCAAGGACGGCCGCTGGGGCAACGTCTAGGACCACCTCAAGGACGACGTCGAGAACGACATCCTAGAGAATGGTGTCCAAAACGACGTCTAGAACGACCTCTGGGTCGGCCTTTTGGGTGATCCCAAGGACGGCCTCTGGGGCAACGTCTGGGACTACCTCAAAGACGGCGTCGAGAACGATCCTAGAGAATGGCGTCCAAAACGACGTCTAGAACGACCTCTGGGTCGGCCTTTCGGGTGATCTCGATGGACGGCCTCTGGGGGCAACGTCTAGGACTACCTCAAGGACGACGTCAAGAACGACATCCTAGAAATGGCGTCCAAAACGACGTCTAGAACGACCTCTGGCTCGGCCTTTGGGGCATCCCAAGGACGGCCTCTGGGGCAACGTCTAGGACTACCGAAGGACGACGTCGAAAAGGACATCCTAGAGAATGGCGTCCAAAACGACGTCTAGAACGACCTCTGGGTCGGCCTTTCGGGTGATCCCAAGGATGGTCTGTGGGGCAACGTCTAGGACTACCTCAAGGACGACGTCGAGAACGACATCCTAGAAAATGCGCGTCAAAGGCGATGTCTAGAACGACCTTCGGTCGGCCTGTCGGGTGATCTCAAGGACGGCCTCTGGGGCAACGTCTAGGACTACTTCAAGGACGACGTCGAGAACGACATCCTAGAGAATGGCGTCCAAAACGACGTCTAGAACGACCTCTGGGTCGGCCTTTCGAGCGATCCCAAGGGCGGCCTCCTGGGGCATCGTCTAGACACCTCAAGGATGACGTCGAAAAGGACATCCTAGAGAATGGCGTCCAAAACGACGTCTAGAACGACCTCTGGTCGGCCTTTGGGGCGATCCCAAGGACGGCCTCTGGGGCAACGTCTAGGACTACCTCAAGGACGACGTCGAAAGGACATCCTAGAGAATGGCGTCCAAAACGACGTCTAGAACGACCTCTGGGTCGGCCTTTCGGGTGATCCCAAGGACGGTCTCTGGGGCAACGTCTAGGACTACCTCAAGGACGACATCGAGAACGACATCCTAGAAAATGGCGTCAAAGGCGATGTCTAGAACGACCTCTGGGTCGGCCTTCGGGTGATCTCAAGGACGGCCTCTGGGGCAACGTCTAGGACTACTCAAGGACGACGTCGAGAACGACATCCTAGAAAATGGCGTCAAAGGCGATGTCTAGAACGACCTCTGGGTCGGCCTGTCGGGTGATCTCAAGGACGGCCTCTGGGGCAACGTCTAGGACTACCTCAAGGACGACGTCGAGAACGATATCCTAGAGAATGGCGTCCAAAACGACGTCTAGAACGACCTCTGGGTCGGCTCTCGAGCGATCCCAAGGGCGGCCTCTGGGGCATCGTCTAGGACTACCTCAAGGATGACGTCGAGAACGACATCCTAGAGAATGGTGTCAAAGACGACGCCCAGAACGGTATCTAAGACGAACTCTAGGGCCATCTGAATGACGACCGTTAGGACGACGTCGAGGACAACGTCCGCGGTACAGCGCCAGGCCTGCGTGTGCAGATGTCCTCCGCATATGCGTTATGCATACGCGCGCTATGCAACGCGGCAGATTTGAGGCCGATAGAATATCGTGAATACCGGAGTAGAGAAAAGGAGCGGTGCAACGATATTCAATTGGAAGGTTTTTTCGCTTCTTTAATATTTCTACGGCACTAGTGTAACCTGTTGGATACCTGCCATCGCAACGCCACTCGGCCAAGAAACCCTCTTGTTGCGGTGGGGTAATTTCAAGGACAAAATGCGATCATTTTCATTCAATCTCTCTCTTGCAAAATTTGATGACGTAACGTGGGGATCGCAGCACAACGCCTAACGACGGTATTTCGAACGTCGGCTCTATAGACTGGACCCGAGCATTTCAGGGCAATCTGATTTGGGCCTCGTGATAATTACCAGCCTGAGAAGCATTCGGGTTGTGGCCCATAACCACTGCTGAAACGACGACCATATCCGGCTTAGCACAATGTTCGAACCTGCCAGTCCCAGTTGCCAACCCCAGCGCGTGGCTATGATCAACATTGGCGGCATATAATCGGCTCCAGATCACGTGGACGCTTGTTCTGGCTGCGAGTTGAGGGGGTAAACACTGCTCGATTATCTTTAATTTTTTTGTACTGTCGCGCGGGGTGAAAAAATGAACGCAGTGTTTCATATGTCATTAACGTCAGGGATCCGTTCTAAGCGGTAGCTGCGCAAAGTACAAAAATGGCTGTATCGTCTCTTTAAGAATGCTATGGGATTAAAAATATTGAGGGCGCAATTAAAAATGCAATGTCAACCCGTGCCAGCGTTTTAACACTGGTCAAGTGTTGATTTCACCTAATGTACTTCGGTTCATGGCGCAGAGCACCCTTTACAGTGCAGCTTTTGGTGATCATGAGGTGGCGCTTCATAATAATAATGTATAACTTTTTGCATTTTAAAATATAGCTATCACTCGCTATTACTATTGAAGTAACGACGAAAATATAAGGTCCTAAAAACCTGTAGTCACCAGTACGCGGATGTGCGTCAGCATTTAATAAAAAGAAATCGAAATAATCAACTGTTTTTATTTTTCATAGTGCCCGGTGAATGAATAGATCTACTCAACACCGGGATTTTACGTTCCAGTAAGCTCTGTGTTACATTACAACGACATTTCAATGAAAATTCACAAAATTGTTTGGCAAATTATAGTAAATATAATGCAGAACAAATGGGTCGCAACATAACTTAGAGCGCGAACGGTTCTTCCAAACCTTCATTTAAAAATAGGATGGCGCATGAACCTGCACGATGCAGAACCAATATATGCCTTCACGATTTATTGTCCAGCAGCTCCAATCGAGCACCCATATACACTTTGGAACACAAAGCGTTCGGCGTATGTTTTCTTGCCACCGCGTTTTTCTCGACTTTTCCTTGGGTTTACTTGTTTCATGAGGTGCAACGATATGAGAGTACCGCCTAGCCATGCTCTTTGTAGCATTTCTCTCTTTATTCATTTGCGGACTAACAACGGTCGTAGCCACGCACTCTGTGCCGTGGCAGTTACAATACACAGTATGAATGCCGAACTTCCGCACGCCCCTACATTTTAGACTAGTAAGTTAACAAGGGCGCCCAGAATAGGGCTTAATCACCGCAACGTTCCAATTTGAAGGCAGTTTGCAGCATTAGCCTAAAATGTCTGTTGGCTGAGCCCAAAAACGACATCGCCTCCACAATGTTCGTCGCAGCAGCTGCAAACTGACCAAAGCCTCAAGGTGTAATCTTGCATCCGCGCGCACCAAAGGCCTCAGTTTGAAGCCAGGAGGGCAGATAAAGAGTGCAAGTCATTCTAATGCTGTCACCAAAACATACATCCATGTTTGAAAAAGGCCTGCGCTAAGATGAGACCCCGGGAGTCCGTGGCTCAAAAGCGAGATTGCCACTCAGTGCTTTTTCCGGTTCAGCCGGAACTCCTTTTCTGGGCTCTGCACGCCACTGGGCGTCTTCGGGCGAATGTGTTCGTTTCAGTGAGAAGGCGGAAAACGGACTCGGCTGTTTGTCTTGGAGAAACGAGGATTCATGGTTTCCAGTTCGACGTGACGTTGCGATGAATCTCGCGTGGGTAATTACTTTACGGGGACATGGCTTGTTGCAGAAAGAGGACATGGACAAAAAGTTTTCAGGTAAAATGACAGAAAAATGTTTTTGCTAGATAACAAGAATTATATAATGTGCTAGGTATAAAATATTGGTAATAATTAAAAAAATAAAATGACAAAGTATGGGTGTGCAATAAATCCAAAGAGAAACTTCGTTCTTCTGTTCTGTGCTTGCCTTTGTTAAGATGCTCTAAAATGCGAATTTGCGAACATCGCTGTGTGTATGTAAATTGTGTAATTCAACAAAGCTGCCTAGCTAGGTGAATAACTTGGAAATGAAGATGTTACCAAGACTTGGGACAAGACAGCTGCACACTTAAGAAGTTCAAATTTATGTAGTGGCATGCTCCTCAATTTGATATGTGTGTATATGACTTCGAGCTTTTTTTATATGTTTTGGAGTTCGTGAGCAGCAGAGTAGCCTTGTCTGTCAGACGGATGTCGAGTTGTGTTGAAGGAAAAATAGAAATAAAATAAACGTAGTTCTACATTTAGATTTAGAAGTTATTGTTCTCGAAAAAATTTGTTTCATGATTTTCGAACTTGTTTTAGATATTCATCTTATTTTATTTTCATGGCAACAGATAAAAATTGATTCAAACATAAGGCTGTATCCTGCCAAGTAGTTTGGTGCCGGCTGAAGAAATTTTTTTATGAGCCTGTTTAGAATGAAGTATTTCTACTTTTCACTAAAAGACGCTTGTATTCAAAGTATGTTGTCCATAATAACGAAACAACAATGCACGTATCTCCCCAGTTTGTCGCCGAAAATGGAGTTTATATAACGGGGGTATCCATGAACAAGACATGACTCCATATATATATATATAATTATGTGTGTGTGTGTGTGTGTGTCTGCGTCGGTGTGTGTGCTCTACAGATTCATACTTTGCGTTAGAAAATATTAAGCCATGAGTATCTTAGGAAACCTGAACCAGACTACAATCACAACAATGACTGCAAATATCACCTAAAAATATGTCAAACAAATATATATTATCTCCACCAACGCATCTAACTACAAACATATCATAATTTGTTATGTATATGGTTTTTCAAGGCTATCTCTGTCGTACTTATTTGATTACAAGCCCTCTTATTTGAAAATTGTAATGATACATATCGAGCCTTTTTAGATTACGCTCAATATCTTAAAGTTACAATTACCAAGTATCTATATTCAAAAGAAGTGTATTTTAATCTACCAATCTTCATTTGGCTATAACTGCACGCAAGATTATTACACCTCCTAATGCCCAGCTGGGAGATGACAAGCGAATAGCAGTATGTGAAGAGAGGTTCAGACATTTTTCTGTTGTTTTATTCTACGACTTGAATGCCTCTACAATTTTTGTACTGTTGCGTCGTGTGTTACATTATTATTAATATGTGACTG
>JAZHYW010012084.1:0-12328 GCA_037355805.1 Ixodes ricinus
CCCCTCCAGTCCACCCGCCGATGGCCGCCAGCCTCGGCGGGCAACATTGGTCATCCGCGACAATAAACGCCGGGGAGCTCGCGCTGCCCGGTCAGTCATCGTCCACCCTCAACCAGGCTGCAAGTCGTCTCTCTCTCGGCGGGTGCTTCGGCCCCCTTCGTCCACGTTCCAGAAAGTTCGTGACACTGGCGACGAGGAACCGTGGCACTGGAGGCCAACAACGTGCACGGTTCGGCCCACGCCGCCGAGAGAGTCGCAACACCGCCACCCGCTCCTGTCGCCATGCCGCTCTACGGGAGGCTCGAGCCGTTCGAGGGAGATGGGTCCGCCTGGCCTGTCTACGAAGAGCAAGTCCACGTGTTTTTCCGGGCGAACGACACGCCCGAGGCGAAACAGCGGGACATCTTCTTGGCCAGCTGCGGGACCCGCGTCTTCAGTCTCCTGCTCGACCTCCTCGCCGGCCACGCCGCACGTGAAAACGCTGGGTGAGCTGCTCGCCACGCTGCGCTCGCACTTCAGCCCGGCGCCGTCCACGCTTATGGAGCGGTTCCGCTTCAACAACCGGAGCCGCCGGGACGGGGAGACCCTCGGGCAGTTCGTCGCTGCGCTACGAGGGTTAGCGAGCACCTGCGCCTTCGGCGACCAGTTGGACTCGCTACTCCGGGACCGGTTCGTCTGCGGCATCAACAACCACGCCATGCAGACGCGACTCCTGGAGCTTCCCGACCCCTCGCTGGACGACGCGGTGAAAGCAGCGCAGGCGATGGAGGCAGCAGCAAAGGACGCCAGCGAGATTGCGGGTGCGGCCGGCTCACCGTCGGCGGAAGCGGCGGTGAACAAGATGGCGACACGGAGCGGTGCCTGCAGCCGCTGCGGTGCTGCCCACTCCCCCTCACAGTGCCAGTTCGTCCAAGCACAGTGCTTCACGTGCGGGAGAACTGGGCACCTCGCACGTGTCTGCCGAGGGGGAGGACGAGCGGCGGCCAGCAGCAGGAGCAGCGGCAGCAGCAGCCTGGTTCAAGCCCGGGTTCCAGCCAAGCCCGCGGCCAGGGTGGCCGTCGCAAGAGAACGCGGCGGGGACGAGCGGCGCCAGGACCGGGTCCCTCCTCAACGAGACTCCACGTCGTGGCCGAGGACCCGCAGATTTTCGACGTGTGGCAGACGAATAAGCCTCCATCGTCTGTGCCACCTTACTTGGTGTCTGTCGAAATCTGCGGGCACCCCATCACCATGGAGCTGGACACAGGGGCCAGCGTGTCGGTCATGGCCGGGAAGCTGTTCAAGCGGACCTTCCCCGGCGTGTCCATCGAGGCGTCGGACGTCATGCTGCGCAGCTACACCGGGCAGCTTTCCCAGGTCCAGGGTCGGGCCCAAGTCAGCGTTCGCCTTGGCGACAGGGAGGCAATCCTTCCCCTTTACCTAACCAAGGGGTCGTCGCCGACGCTGCTGGGCCGGAACTGGATTCACTCGCTGGGTGTTCGGCTGCCGGAGTACCAGGAAGCTGCGCTGCACGTGGTCAAGGACGTCCCGAGCCTCCTGACCGACTTCCAGTCCCTGTTCCAGCCGGGGTGGGCACCTTCGCCGGCACGACGGTCGGCATCCACGTACCCGAGGGAGCCCGGCCTCGTTTCTTCAAGCCGCGTCCGCTGCCGTTCGCCCTCAAGGACGGGGTCACCCAGGAGCTGCAACGGCTGCAGCGAGAGGGTATCCTGGTGCCCGTCAAGACCTCCGAGTGGGCCGCACCGATTGTCCCAGTCCTCAAGCGAGACGGCCGCGTCAGGATCTGCGGGGACTTCAAGGTCACCATCAACCCCGTCGCTACCGTCGAGAAGTACCCGCTGCCTAGGATCGAAGATCTCTGGTCGGCTCTGTCCGGGGGACAGAAGTTCTCCAAGCTCGACCTTCGAGATGCCTACCAGCAGCTGGTGCTCCAGGATGCCGCCCGGAAGTATGTCACCATATCGACTACCATGGGACTCTTCCAGTACACGCGCCTACCGTTCGGCGTGGCCTCAGCCCCAGCCATCTTCCGCGAGGGAGATGGACAATCCCCTGCAGGGCATGAGGCACGCGTGGCGGTGTACTTGACGGACATCCTGGTGACTGGTACTGACGACGGGGACCACCTGCAGAACCTGCGCAAAGTCCTGGGCAAGACTGCAGGACGCCGGTCCTGCCGAGGCTGGACAAGGCGTGTTCCCGACTTCAGCGGAGGCTCAAGCACATCATCTCCCAGGCTGGCCTGGCCCCGGCTCTCAAAGATTGAGGCCGTGCCTGCCGCGCCAGCTCTGCCGAGCAAGAAGGAGCCCAGAGCTACTCTCCGGCCTCATCAACTTTACAGGAGGTTCTGCCCAACCTGTCGACGCATCTGGAGCCGCTGCATCGCCTGTTTCGCGATGGTCAGCAGTGGGCCTGGAAGAAGGAGTAGACTTGGCCTTCCAGCGCAGCAAGCGAGCCAAGGTTAAGGCTCCTGTGTTGGTGCACTTCGACCCGGCCAAGCCTGTAGTCCTCACCGTGGATGCGTCGCCGTACGGGTAGGAGCCGTCCTGTCGCACCGGGGTCAGATGGTCAGAACACCCTGTGGCGTTTGCTTCTCGTCGACTTCATGCGGCGGAGCAACGCTAAGCAGCCAGCTCGACAGGGAAGGCCTGGCGCTCATGTTCGGGGCCGCGCTTCCACCAGTACCTGTAATGGCACCGAGCGGTCACACCACAAGCCGCCGTTGGGGCTGCTGGGACCTGGACAAGGGTTCCAGTGCAAGCCCGCCTCGTGGTTCGCTGGCTCCACGCTAGCTGCCTACTGCTACAAGCTGGTCTACCGCCCTGGGAAGGACCTGGGACCTGCCGACGCCCCGAGCTGCCTGCCCCTGCCGGAGTCGCCGCCGTACCAGGAGCCAGCCGGACGTGTTCCTGCTGGAGCGGGCTCACTCCGGGTGCTCACCAGACTGCAGTGGCGCAGGCGACCAGCCGGGACCCGAAGTCCTGTCTCAGGCGGTCAAGGCGGTATCCCGAGGGAGGAGCTGCGTCACCAGGCCTACAGCCACAAGACCACCGAGCTGAGCTTGGAGCAGGGCTGCCTGCTGGGGTCTGCGGGTGGCGATTCCACAAAGTCTCCGGGCCAAGGTCCTGGTTGCTGCACGCGGGGCATCCTGGCGGAGAAGACCAGATGGTGGCACGGTCGCACGTTTGGTGGCCTGGCCTGGACCAGGACATCGTGCACCAGGTGCAAGGCTGCCAGGTCTTGCCAGGAGAACCAGCGAGCCTCGCGTCAGCGTGGAGATCACCCCGTCGTTCCCACAGAGGCCCTGGTCCCGCTTGCACGTGGACTACGCGGGATCCTCGCGGCCACGGCTTCCTGGTGGTGGTGTGGACGCCTCTCTCGAAGTGGGTGGAGGCACTGCCAGTCACCACTCCGTCGGCGAGCGCGACCATTGCGGCGCTGCGGCTTAGAGTCTTCGCGGCGCAGGGATTGCCGGACATTATTGTGTCCGACAATGGTCCCGCTTTCGCCAGCGCCGAGTACCTGGAGTGGCTGCAGAAGAACGGGATCCGCCGGATGCTGGTTCCGCCGTACCACCCCGCCTGCAATGGTGCTGCCGCCGAGCGGGTGGCATGCAGACCATCAAGAACAAGCTGGAAGAAGAGCCAGCCCGGGGATTTCGGGAACGCAGGTGGCCCGGGTACTCTTCCCAGTACCGAGACCACACCCGACGACGTCACCTGCTGCCCGTGCCCCCCGCGAGAGCTTCTGCTGGGCCGGATGGTCAAGACACCCCTGGACGTATTGCATCCAGACCTCCGGTCCACTGCTGCGCTCCTGGAGGCTTAGCTGAAGCAGCTGGCTACGGCTGACCGAGGGTGCCGTCCCGGGCCTTTGCCGGAGCCGGGAGCGTCTCGTCTACGCCAGGAACTGCCGTCCTGGCCCACCCTGGTCTGCCGGACATGTGTATCGCCAGCGAGCGCCTCGTCGCTGCTCGTCCGCATGCCCGACGGGACCACCTGGCACCGGCACGCCGACCATGTCAGGCCTCGCCTCGGGACCGCGCTTGTACCCTCGGCCGTCACTTCGGGAGAGCAGCCAGCAGGGGACCAACGTCAACACCGACCTCGGCCAGTGGACCACCACCCGCCTCGGAGGCGACAAGAGTCGCCAGGTCCTGTGGCACCAGTGGGACCGGTGCCACTCTCCAATCCGGTCCCTGCGGCTCCACTGAGTGGAGCGCGACCGGCACAGGCAGCGCCCGGCGTTGCCACACCTGGCCCGGGTCACTCACCAGCGACCAGGCGTGCGGTACGCGGCAGCGAAGGCCACCTGACCGCTACTCGCCGGGGTAGCCATCGCCGCCGACCGGCCAGGACTTTGCGCGACGAGACGCCGAGTTGGTGTCGGCCGTGTGCCTAGGTTGTTTATGTATTTTGTTTTTTAGAAAACAAACTGGGGGGAGGGATGTCACCAGTAGGTAGCGCCCCTCCAGTCCACCCGCCGATGGCCGCCAGCCTCGGCGGGCAACATTGGTCATCCCGACAATAAACGCCGGGAGCTTGCGCTGCCCGGTCAGTCATCGTCCACCCTCAACCAGGCTGCAAGTCGTCTCTCCTCGGCGGGTGCTCGGCCCCCTTCGTCCACGTTCTAGAAAGTTCGGACAGAACCAAACCGTTATTTTTAGCCGAACACGAACTAAACCGAACCAAAATCTTCGCCGCCATCTAAACTGGAACAAAACTAAGCAAAAAAAAAAAAGAGATATATATATATATATATATATCGGTAACCGGTTCCAAACGGTTTGCAATAATTGTTTTGTTTTTTAATGTCAAAAATGAATTTTTGAGAATAAAAATATTGGAAGAGCTTTGCATTTCTGCTTATTGATAATAGTAATAATAATACTTCTTATTTCTTCCAAGGAGCGGAGGGCAGCGACAAAAACTACATTCAGCAACTTGACGAGGTCCCTGCCCCGATAATATTGGCAAAGAGAGCAGTGATGACATGTTTCATAATCACTCATTTACAAAAAAAAGAAAAAAAAAAAAGAAAAAACAGCAATAGAAATTTAAACACATACAATAAAAATGAAGCTCGGGTCAGCCAAAACGTGTGGGTTGAAATTTTTTAGTGGTAGGAACGTCACAAACAGGGATATTATGTGGGACTTGGTGACAACTTCAGGTATGACGTGATATTAAATCAATTCATTTAGTAAGTGAGGTAGATTGTGTCTTGTTGATTGATGTCCATATTGTATGAGATGTCGGCGCAAACCATGGTTCTGCGTATGTCGTGTATTATCACTTGTCAGATGCTTGTTTAGATTTAAAAAAAATAATTTTTGAAGGTGTTGTTTGTGAGTGGGGCAGATCTGTAAAGGCACGTGAGTCTGTTTGTAAAGGAAATATATTATTTAGGATGTTTAACTGCTGAAAATAATTAGCAGTGCTCTCATCTCCATGCAAATTTGCTATTATTCTAATTGATTTTTTTCTGAGCATGAAGGAGGTTAATTATGTTATGTTTTGTAGTTGTATTCCATATGAGATGTCAATGTGTTAGGTGAGGAACGACAAGAGCATTGTATGACATTTAAAAAAGAATATTGCATGAGGTTGTATCTATGTTTATTTGTCAGGCCATTTGTTCTATTTATCTTTGTATGGATTTGATTAATATGAATGTCCCATGTGAGGTGTTTGGTAAAATAAACGCCCAGGGATTTTATTTTACTTACAACTTTTACTTTCTGGTTGTCTAGATGAAGATATATTATCTTATAAATTAATTTATTTCAGGGTCTAGAAAATCATTAGTTTTATTTGGGCTTACTTGCAGACAATTTAGCGTCCACGTATCTTTGCAAATTTTTAAAGACTATTTGCTTGTGAAGCCATATCAGTGTGGGTCCACTGATCTCTGCTATAGGGGGCTGATGGCGCTTAGCTGCTCTCCAAGCCTGGCGCAAGTGGAGCCACCGGAATTGAGCTTGTCCCGAAAGTCGCGCGTGCGCTGGGCTTCCTAGTGCATTCAGTCCATATTATGGTCCATGCTTTTTGTGTTTTGGTTGTCTACACTCCCGGTATGAATTATATCCTGAGGATAAGGCATTTGAACGTGGAACATACGCACACTTGATCAACTAGATACTCACATTTTCATATCGAATGGCTTCCCAGGAGACTTCGGTCCGCATGCGCTGTGACTCCGCAACAAGCAGGCTCTCTTGAGAGAACATGCGGAAACCCAGCGCCCTCGAGCTTTGCGAACCATCACTCGGAAGGGCCACAAGCCTGCCAAGCGCTCACTCTCGGGACAAGCCGCTCACTTCCAGTGGCTTCATACCTGTTTGCTCAATGTAGAGTTCCGGTATATGAGCATATCGAGGAACTCCTAGCTGATGATGATGATGGTGCTTGTGGCTATCCCCTTTGAAACGGGTGGTCACGTATGTCGTGTCCAAGCCATATGTGGCTTTCACTTTCCACGCTTTCTCTACTTTTCCACCAATTTTCTAGTCGCCGCTTGGTGACGTCGACAGTCCATCTATCTGTCCATGGATGGAAGCCCAGTGCCTGTGGTAGCAAGGGTAGCACTGGGGCCGCTGCCGCTGGTGGACCGATTGCCGCCTGTGCGACTGCCGCAGTCTGGTCTGGCCTGACTTGTGTTGTTTCGGCTAGGCCCCTGGTTGTGCACGCGCCGCGCCTCATCCCATTCTGATGTCAGGCCGGTGCAGTGCAGGACTAGGTGCGTGATGGTTTCGTCCTCCTCACCGCAGGCCCTGCACTGCAGTGAGTCTACTGCCGGATCGAGCCGCTGCCGATATAGTCGTGTGCGCAGCGCTCCTGCTCGGGCCTCAAACAGCGAGACGGCTGCTCTAGACTGTTATCATAGTAGGCCTCCGGTCTAATTGTGTCCTTGTGAACGCTATAGATTTGGAGTGAGGATTTCTTGTTTGCCTCCTTAAAGGGCAACTCCGCTTCATTTTTGATATTTGAAAACTATGCAGCCCTCTTCAGTATCATATAGGAAGACCCCATGTCAAATATTACGATCTAATTCCGTCTATATATTTAATAAACTGGCCAGCAAACTTTCAAACGAGCCAAGTCGCCGAAATCTGCCAACTCTAGCGTGCGACGTGAGGCGCAATCGTCAGCGCAGTCAATGCGACGGGGTTGGAGCGGCCAACGTTGAACCACTACGCCAAAGGCATGACTACGTCATTCTCACGTTTTGGTTGTTTTTACTTCTCGGAGCGAAATTGAACGATGACGTCATGAGTTTCTCCTCCCGGTGTTGGCTCTACGGCGTCCACGTGATCACCGTAACGCGGATGCGCTAGTTTGCGCTGCCCTGCGCGTTTATCGCAAGTCCGGTTTCTCCGCTCCCCCTCTCCTCTTTCGTGTTCTCCCCTTCCCCCTCTCCCCCGGGCCATCACCGTCCACGCCATGCGAAGCGACCTGCCCGCGTCGCGTGTCCTGTACCTCGCGCCTGCGAACGTCACAAGACCACGTGGTTCGACGTGACGTGGCCATGACTCTGAGGACACGGGACCAATGTTGCCTGACGCAACCGAAGTTTCGGTTTCGGTATCGGCTGATGTTTAAATTAAGATTACACAAATAATATTCAACATTTCGCGAATCCGAAGACGTAGAGCTGTTGAGTAGTACTTTGTGAAATGGAATCACATGTAAGCCTAAATTTTTCGGAATTGAGCGGAGCGCCTTTAACCCAGTGGGCTGTCTCTGCCTCTTTGACTCCGTCGCCTCACCTCACTTGCCCACTTACTCGCAGTCGCCTCCATGACTGGCTGTGTGAAGATAGGCGCATTGAGCTAGCCTATCCAGGCTAGCTCATTGCGCCATCCAGCCCCTCTGGGGGAGATCAGTGGTCGGGTCAGTACCAGTAATAAGAAAAGTGATATCATCGGCATAGGCTAATACTTTCGCTGATGTCGTTATGTTAAAAACGTGATTAATGTAAAGTATGAAGAGAAGAGGGCCTAATATGCTGCCCTGGGGCACACCGGTTGTAATAGTATCAAGTGGAGAAAAAGAAGAGTTTATACAAACGCATTCAAACCGATGCTGCATATAAGATTGGATTAATAATGCTGCACTTCCTCCAATACCATAAGCATGTGTTTAAGGTTTAGTAAATCATGGGTTATGTGGTCAAACGCCTTAGTGAGGTAAATAAATAATCCAAGCACGAGTTTTTTTGTCTCAAATGCTTCTACATTTAGTTCTTTTTGCGTTAGCAGTGCGGTTTCTGTTGACCTGTGTTTACGAAAACCAAATTGTAAGTTAGATAGCATGTCGTGTTTGTTAAGAGAGCTGGTTAGTCTTGAATGAAGTATTTTCTCAAGACCCTTAGACAGTACCGGTAAAATTGATATCGGCCTATAGTTAGTGAGGTTGTCTTTGTCACCACCTTTATGCAGCACCGTTACTTTTACCTTTTGCATTTCTTTTGGAAAAACACTGGTCGCTAATACATGAAAATGAAGATCTCAGATGGACAGCCGATTGTTGGCCTCCGCTCTGAAGGCTCACATGAGTGTCATTCTCAAGTTATTCCTCATGCTTCGACCCCTCCGTACTCTGTTTAAACTTCACGATATTTTAGTGCAGAATAAAAGGAATGGAGGAGAACTTATAACAATTGACACTAACATAATTGTTGAATTAACACCTACAATCGGAGAAAAGAGTCTCTAAAGAATATAAAAAACATTCTCTAGACAAAAAAAAAGGAGATAAAAAATAAAGGCGGGGTTTCAAAAACGTACTTTTTGTAAAAATTCCTCTGCCCCGTATCTTCGGCACAGACCAGAAAGAGTGACCCCGGAAACTACTTTGTCTGCAAAAACACCCCGCCATAAAGCGCGTTTTCATAGTGGCAGACGCTTGCGCTGTTTCTCACGACGCTGCGCCAAGCAAGAGTAATTGGTGTCTCTGAAATACATGGCTTGCACTGAGTGCGAACCTTCTGCAGCGTGCATTTTGCACCACCGAACGTGATTTTGTCAGCAAGAACAAATCGCAGTGTCCACCAGCATATAGAGGATATTTACTACTCGCCATATTTGAGGGCGCTGTGTAGAGCGCATGCTCAGAACCAGCTACCATCAATAGGCTGCTAAGACCGGCTATCTTGATGGTGTAGAATGTACATTGCAAAACAAATGTGGAATCTCACCATCAGCGCGCGCTCAGCAGTCGCGCACGCAGATATCGCCGCCAGTGAGTACTTCCTATAGACGTTGTCTGTTTCCTGTCGTTCTCAGTCACGTAAGTTTCGTATCTGGTATGCAGAACGAAAAAATAATAGAACATTTCAACCTGGAATATGCGAGAAAATATAGGAGCGGCAAAACAAGAATGTGTGACAATCACGCATTTTTCGTGAACAACTTCCAGCGGTGTGGAAAGCTCAAAACGACGTTTGATCGCGTACCAGAACTGCACGGCATTCAGGATGGCTGCGCCCTTGTGTAAAAGGTGTACAGTGCGATGACGTTACGTGGAAGCCATGTTAAACAGTTCAGTTTTCTGGCGAAATGCGAGGCTCGCAACACCAGCAAAAGTAGATGTCCAAACTGTAAAGCTGTACAGTATAAAATATAGCAGTCTCGCGATAACATACGGCAGCCCAATAAAATGTTATAGCGGATGACTGCTACATCACAGAGTTATAAAATGAGGGCCAAAACCAAGTGCACGTGAAACGAACATACTCTTAGAAAAAATCTGGTAAAACGATAATAACTGCAGCATGCAGTTACTATCTTTTTCTGACGTTATACTAGCGGTAGTAAAAGTTGGTAAGTGCAGCAGTTACTGCATTTTTCTGACCGTCACTACCATATTACTATATATTTCCTACCATAAACGCGTGACAAGTAGTAATTGCCGCTGCTATGCGGGGAAGCGAGAGCATGGCTGCTGGGAATCTATGGGAACGCTGTTTTATAAACTGTCGCAAATAGTTACTGTGTGTACCATTACTTCTTAGTAAGAGACACATTCCTTGGTGTGTTTATCAACAATATTGCAGAACAAGATTGGTGCGAAACCAGCACCATATACAGTCAAACCCGTTTATAACGAACAGTAAGAAACGCTACGATAAGTTCGATATAGCAAGATATAGCAAAATCTCTTTACAACGAACTTCCACGATGCGTTCGTTGTAAGGCGAGAGCTTCTCTTTCTTTCTCATCTCTTCAATTCCGCCTTGTAAAAACGCGCTAAAAAGCTTTTTTTTGTTTTTTTCTTGCATGCGTGCGGAGTGTGTTCTTTTAGCTTATTTTTTCTTCTGAATCGCTTCTCTTCGTGGGCAAACGCTTTGGGATGAACAGTTTTTTTTTCTGTGTGTGCAGAGTGTTTTTTTTTAAAACTTTCTCCCCTTCTGAATCGCTTCTCTTCGCCCACTTTTGTTCGCAACTTGAGCTTTTGGAATTTTCTTTCTTTCTACATCTTTTTTTTTGGGGGGGGGGAGGGGGGGGGAGCAGGCTAGAAGGCGATGGTTTGAGCATTTTTTGGAAGCCTTCCCCGGGGGAGAGTTTGATATAACCAATATGTTGTTCGCTATAAGAAGTATGTTTTACATGCATTTTTATTTAAATTTTTCATTGAGTTCGATATCGACAATAATTCGCTATACGTGGGTTCGTTCTAAACTGGTTTCACTGTATGTAATATCATTCACTGACGACGTAGTCACTGACCAACCGACTTCTTTCAAATGGTCAGTGTTAAAGACGCATGGGTAGCCATTTGGGGCAGCGATCGGGTTCGTGTCGTCGCGCGCGTTTTGTGCGTGTGTGTCATCTGTGTTATAATTTTTTTTGCACGTGTATAATGTATAATTACAGTGGTATAATACGCGGGCAAGTGCATATTAAAATGTCTGGATCCTGGGAAAGAGCGCCGCTTCCCCGTATGGTCGCCATCTTGGTCCATGAAATGAGATATTTCTCCTGACCCCTCCGTTCTTGGTGAGCCGATCTAAATTCGCTGGTGACGGGTAGCTTTATGGGGACGTTTTTTGTATACCAAGATGTTGTTATCCGCACAACGGCGAAACAAGCGTACATCTTCGTACCACCAGCACATGCTGTGTCGGTGCTTGGAGGCACTGAAAAATAAGTTTACTGTTTTAAAATACGCGAGAAGAACAATATAGTTGTAAGAGATCCGTGGATTGATCAGTTGATTGCATACATAGCGCCAAATACGCTTATATTGGCGAGGAATGTTTCCATTACGATGATGGTGATCTTGGCGCGACTGGTTTAGAACGACCCTCTAGAAGCTTCGAAGATTTGAATGGAAAGAAATGGCGATTTTCATGGCAACGTAGACGTCACGAATAACGATGTGACAAACAAGGAATAACTGAAGGAACTGAAATGTTGAATGGGGCGAACTTGTGCCCAAAGTGCAAAAGGAAACCGAAGATACCAGTAGAGCGTCGCGGCCGTCGGAGTCGGCGTAACAGCAGAGTCGAACACTGGGGCGCGACTGACTCGGCTTGCCAGGCGGAGTCCCTTTGTACACGCGTGGGCTTCTGGAACATTCGGCGTAGAAGGTTTGGTGCGTAGAACATTCTAACCTCGAATTAGCAAGACGGTTCTAGAATTTACCAGAACATCACATTACAGCGTCAACAAAAATGTGTAGACGCGGCCTGGAATCGAACCCTGGCCTTCTGCGTGGAAGGCAAGCGTGATAGCCGCTAGGCCGCGGGCGCGATGCCTACTTGGTAAGCTGCGTTCGCGGCAATATTAGCCTGCGCGTGTGGCGGCGCGGCAAAGACCCGTCAACTGTACGAGACACTGGTTCGCGTATATATATGTACATAGTGTTCTCAATCTCCGCGCGTTTCTTACATAATACGTCCTGTCCACAGGGTTGTAAATAAATTTTCTATTCAGATTAGCCAATCGCCTTGCGAGGTATTGGTCGTCTGTACGTTATTATCTGTTTGTGTCCGGCTAGCAGGTAGGGAAGGCCATGGCGCTACTTTCCCCGGATCCAGTGACTTTAATGCATGTAAGCAGCATAAAAAAATATTTTCGCGATAATACTTTTTTGTTGTTGCCAATCTTGAATTTGACGTTGACTAGCGCCACCAGGGTGCTGGTAGTGGCTACTGGGTCTTGCGAGAGCTAATGCCAGTAACTAGCGAAAGGTGATGAAAAGATACTGAGTTGGCCAGTAACCCTCATATTAGCTTCGTGACCTAGTAACCATTACTAGCTTGACCGTTCCTACCTAAGGCTACTATAGCAACTAGTAACATATGTGACAAGCAGTTACTATAG
>JAZHYW010012085.1:0-22144 GCA_037355805.1 Ixodes ricinus
CTGCGGGGTTGAGAACGCTTCGTAGAGGAAGTCGCCGGGATCAAACACGGGCGTGTCCTTGACGGCCATTGGAGCAGCGACGTGCGCGGGGCAGGTGAACGTCGATGCGATCTGTGCGGCGACGGCTGTTGGGACTTGAATGGCATTGGTGGCGACGGCGTGGCCTACAGAAGGTTCTACGAACCTTTCTCGTCGGAGCAGCTAAACTGCGGCATTCACGTTGGCATATTCATACGCTCCTGGTTCATACCTCCGGCCTATTCTGCCTCCGGTGAAAGAGGAAAAACGGGCACAGAATGCATGTCCTCAGGGTTCAGGGTGCGGACCATGGGGGGTTAGCGTACGACCTCTTAGGGGTGGCTGGGTGGTGTTTATTTATTTATTTTATTTGGACATACTGCCAGCCGCCTGTTGGCAGCCAAGGCAGGGGTGGGCATAGACAGACACAAACAAAAAAAGCACGATAACCTAGCACACAGCAAAGCATACATGACAAATCATCGGCGATCAAGAAAGATAAAGTGTTCAATCATGGTAAAAAATAAACAAATAAAGTGGCATCGATTCACTTGACACAATCGACTCTCGAGCAAACGATACCAATCGCGCGCACACACACACACACACAAAAAAAAGAGAAACAAATAGCATGCAGCAATAATAACCTAATATACCTTCTGCAGTCACCGCGAAAAAAGTTGTTCTATCATTGCTGCAAATGATGACGTTGTGGTTGCATTTGTAACACTTTCAGGCAAACTATTCCAGTCATTGATTGTACGCGTGAAAAAGCTATTTTTTAGACATTCAGTTCTACAGAAAGGGACCACAATAGTTTTCGAGTGCTTGTTGCGCGTGTGCCTGCTTGAGTTGTACTCCATGTACTTTTCGAATGACATGCGCGAAGAGTTGTGCACGATAGTAAAAAGAAGCTTAAGACGATTTATCTTGCGACGGGTTTCAAGACGAGGCATTTTTGATAGGTTGTATAATTTTGTAATTGAACTTTTTCTCCTGTATTCGTTGTACGCAAATCGAAGTGCTTTCTTCTGAATTCCCTCTATTCGGTCTACGTTGATTTTGGAAGTGGGATCCCATACCACATCAGCATACTCCAGAACAGGGCGTACGGTGGTGCTGTACGCTGCTAGTTTAGTTTTCGGTGTACAGTGTCTTAGTTTTCTTTTTAAGATCCAGAGTTTCACCATCGCTTTCTGCACAATCCATGCTACATGACTGTTCCAATTGAGTTTTGACGTGATTATAACACCGAGATACTTGTATTCATTGACAGTTTCTAAAGGATGATTGTTGATGGTGTAGCTAAAACCAAGGGGCGTTTTCTTGCGTGTGACGCACATGTATACACACTTAGAACTGTTCAGCGACATCTGCCAATTCGTGCACCATTGCGTTATACTGTTTAGACAGTTACTGAGCTTTACCTGATTACTTCTCGAACCTATCTCTGAAAACAATACGCAGTCGTCCGCATAAAACCGACATTGTACGCTGTCATCAACAGTAAGATCATTTAAGTAAACTAGAAAAAGCAAAGGCCCGAGTACGGACCCCTGGGGCACACCAGAAATAACCGGGATAGTCGGGGAAATTACTCCTCCGACCTCAACAAATTGATGACGATTGCTTAAGTAAGAATCCAACCACCGCACGAGTCTTTCATTGCCTAGGAGAGTCTTAAGTCTTAAAGGGCTGACGTGCCTCTAATCTTGGTTGGTGTTTGCACAGTCGTCGAAAGACCAAGTGGACTGTCCCATGTTACTCGGACGCCGTTCAGGATGCCGCCGTGTGCAAGCGAGGCCTGCTCCAAACTAACCCTCCCACGTCGCGGGCGGTGTTGACCCGTTCGGAGGAAGATTCGCTGTGGGGGGCGACGTAGTGAGACCTTTCAATTCCCACCGGCTCCACTGCTGCGCTTACTCAAGTATTGTTGCCTTCGTGGTTGGGTGCCCTGTGAAGTTTTGAAAGGTTTGAAAATACGAATACTGAGATACATGACAAAGAGAGCAAAATACTGATTCTGAAATACACCAAAACAAAAGTATCGCGCTTGTATTTTTCTTGAGCACTTTTCTAAGAATAAACTAGTTTATTTTTCGTGTTTTTTTTTTGGCAAGCTTAGTGAGCACATATTCGTCCTTCCACTTAAATAGCTGCACAAGGAGAGGGCGAGACTTGTTCAGTATATTTTACGCAGCCTGAAAATACTTTTGGACGTTGGCCATATTAAGCCCAAGCTTATTCACACTTCCGTAGACCTGATTTTTTGTTGAATGAAATCCCCCCTTGCTTATATGTCGTGTACGTGCGTGTTACGTGTTTTTCTAATTATTCAAAATCACCGGGACATTAGTTTTTAATACATTTCTGAACGGTGGATGACTGACTGACTCAACGCTGGACGAATAAGTGCATGGCTTTTAGGAATAAAAATTTATACATTGGGAGGGTGCTTAAAGGCAACATCTGCTTCATCTTCATCGTGATCATTATAACTGCCGTTCTCAATTCTTCTGTATTGACTTTTTCTTTCTCGGATCGCTCCGAGCACGGGCATCTGTGCTTGGATTTTCCCGAGAGCAGTCGCTCAATGAATCTATCCCTGGAACTGGCCATCATCTCTTCACAACGTGGTGGAGGTGCTTCATTTTGTCATCCTCGACCTCTGGCATTTGCTACAATCTGGAGCTGCGACACCGGACGCTTCCTACAATCACTACGACGTCGGCATCAACATAAATGCCTACTGCGTCTTCTAGCCAAATGACTGACAACATGCCGATGCCAGTTTCAACAGCAGCTGCGTGGACCATCGAAGCCATCGCCGAACGTGACCCCAAAGTCATCGCCGAACGTGACCCCAAGCCTTCGCCGGTCGTTGCAACGAGGACATCGAAGACTGGATCGACAACTGAGAACGACTAAGCAATTACATCCGATGGTCTGACAACATCAAGTTGGCAAAGGTCGCCTTCTATCTCGTGGATGTCGTCAAAACGTGGTTTTTGAATCACGCAGACGAGACTTCTAACTGGACATCTTTTACCTCCAAAATTCGTGAAATGTTTGGCACTCCAACAAGTCGCAAGAAAAACGGGAAGAAGAAGCTCCAACATCGCCAACAGCAGAATGAAGAAACGTATACCTCTTAAATAAAGGATATCGTGACCCTTTGCCGATGGGCTGACACTGAGATGGGAGAGTCAGACTGCGTACGGCATATCGCGAAGTTGGCACTGCGGACACAGCGCTTTACTTACGTTCTTGTTCAAAACGGAACGTCAGCATTGGACATTAAAGAGTTTTCGTACACCATGTTTCCCCCTCCGCTAAGCCCTCGGCAACGAAGAAGCCGCTACTGCGCCTGCGCGCCGATGTCCTTGGTTTTAGAGTTCCGGGTAGCGTAGCCGGTTGCGGAGAGCACTGCGGGACGGTGGAAACAATCTACGAAAACTCCCTATTATGTTCCTATGTCAACACCGAGATGAAAAGCGCACCGTACGATTGCCACATTGACCTCAGGTTGCCAAAGAACCATTGACAACGTCAGAACTACGAGACATAAACAGAGAAATCCTTCGCGACGAAATGAAAATACTGACCCCCGAAACATCTTTTAAGATAGATAACGGCCACTTCTCAACCGACCTACGAGCGTTCGTCCAGGAAGAACAGGCGAATGCTGCTGGGTGCGGCAATTTTCGTCATGATGGCGCCCTTGCCAAGGATTGTTTTTTCTGACGTACTGTGCGTTTAAAGAAATTTATATGATTATAGGTGATATATTAATACAGCGAGGAACGGAAAACTTTCAGCTAATGACACTGCATACATGCTGCTTTTTTAATACGGCACACTATACCTACCGATTGCGTGTGTTGCACGCTGATCAATGCGACATCCTATTTGTTCGCTTTCATTTAAACACTTGACTTCTTAACTCCCAAACACCTTACATTACATTATTTATTCACGTCTGTATGTTGTCTTAGAACACCTTTTTGGGTCGATGCGAGTCTTGAAAATTCAAAAGTCTAATTTTTTCCGTAAACGTAGTTTGAACAACTTAACAACTTAGTGCAGTGTATTCCAAAATGTGGGTCACGACCTAAGGAGGGTTGCGACAAACTCAGTGGGGTTCGCGACCCGGTTTGGGAAAGCCAAAACGCAAAACAAATTTAACACAAGCTTGACTTTTTTGCGGTCAGGGTAATGAAAACAAAGTACAGGTATGAATTCAACGATGAACCAGAATTGAAAGCGGCACTGTTCAAATTGGTGCCCGTTTTGAGCACCTGCCTTAACAAAACAGCTCACTTAGGCACTGGCAGCAATCATTCCTGCTGGAATGTGCATCTTTATGTTTTATCACAATTTTTTAGTTTGATTATTTATATTCACTACGTGTAGTTTAAATACAATTTTAAACAGTTGTGTGTATGTTTATGTACTGAATTTGGAAAAAAATTGTGGCATCGCGAAAATCCCTCGTGCTCGCGACGGAATGTTTTATGGTTTTGATGAATCGCAGAAAAGCAAAGGTTGGGAAGCAATGATATTTATTCAATAACATATTTTTTATAATTTGTATGAGGCGTTTTACTGATCATTTTCCCCTAGAAAAAAAGACTGGAAATTCAAGCGATAGGTAACCTTGTCCATGGTTCGTTATGAGTTTTGCGCCTGCTTCACAACATCGGTTACATTGGTTGTATTTGTATCACTGAATCGATCGGTCAAGTTGAGGTCATATCAACCTAATTTTTTGTAAGCAAAGGTCATGCAGGACAACACTTCGTCCCACGTCTTGCGCTCTACGTCGACGTGCACAGAGCTCACGTCGGCGATGCTCTTGTGGAGGCGCTCTGTCAGTCCGTTCATCTGTGGGTGGTAAGCGGTGGTCCCACGGGGGTCGGTGTGTCTTAGACAAAGTATTGCTTGGGTCAGCTGCGTCATAAACGATGACTTTAGATCTTTAATGAGCAATTGGCTGCGCCATGCTGAAGGACGATGGATTGGAGGAAGAACTTTGCGACTTTTACGGCTGTTCCCGATGGGCGGGCTTTTGTCTTGGCGTATCGTGTGAGATAACCTGTGGCGATGATTCTCCAATGGAACTGCCCCGTCGTCAAAAAAAATAGCCAATTAGGTACATTCCGATCTCCTGGAATGGTGCAGTCGAAGGAGCAATCGGCTGCAGGAGTCCTGCCTGCTTCGTCGGCTTTTTGTTTCGTCGCTGGCACTCGTGGCACGAGCGTGTGTAGAGGTGGACAGTCCTTGGTAGCTAGGGAGAATGATGCTTTTCCCAAATTCCGGGTAACGGCCTGCTGTAGACGAGGTGTCCGGACGTCGGGCCATCGTGGAAGAATTGGAAGATCTCTCGGAGGTCGGAGCAGATTACCAGCAGCTAAGTCGAGTTGTTGTCACCGAAGTTCTCAATGAAGAGTACCCCATGTCGAGGGCGAAGGTCGGCAGTGTTAGTGAGAAGACACTAAAAACGGTAGTTTCTCGTCAATAAAGGTGTTCGATTAGTGCACGCAGCTCAAGATTGCCTCTTTAAAGTTGCCCCTTGTCGTTGACGTTCACTGCTCCCAGGAAATGCGTGTCGTCGTACTTGGTGGTGTTTCGAGCTTGACTCGACGGTGCCTCGGGATAGCAGTCGGCGTCGTTGTGCTTTCGACCTGACTTGTAGGCCACAGTCATGTCAAACTGTTGAAGTCGTAGACTCCACCGAATCAGGCGTCCTGAAGGGTCCATAAGGTTGGCAAGCCAGCAGAGTGAGTGGCAGTCTGTGACCACCCGGAATGGGTTTTCGTACAGGTACGGGCTAAACTTTTTGACTGCCCAGAAAATCGCAAGACATTATTGTCTCAGTACTGTAGTAATATTTCGCCGGCTTGGAAAGTGTACGACTTTCGTAGGCGATGACTCGCTCGGTGTCTTCTTGTGCTTGATGAAGTACCGCGCCAAGTTCTGCGTTACTAGCGTCCGTGTAAATCTCGGTTTCTGCATCCTGATCGAAATGTCAAATAACAGGAGAAGTATGGAGTCTCCGCTTCAGCTCTTCGAATGCCTGCCAGTGGTCATTACAACTTCACAGCTTGAAGCTGGGGTCACACTGCTCATACATCGTACGAAAACAGTCTGCAAAAACGAGTCACCGCAATATCCGTGGTTATATGCCGCTCTGCAAGTATCTCCTTGAGCTCATTACCATGCGCCATTTGAAGCACGGATCCAGCGGTGACTCACGCTCGAATCTGTTTGCAGACAGTCTTCTGTATGTTGCATAGCTTTGTGACCCTGGCTTGAGAAAACGTTTTGTTCTCGTAGTACAAATAATGGGCAGTGTTTGGCAAATTATTCAATGTTTGGCTGTCTGAAGTCAAGACAAGCCTGGTTGAAATGTCCTTTCCACTTCAAAAGGGGACGACGAGGTTCAGTGCTAGGAAATTATGAGGAAAAGTGAGCACTGAAAGGAGAGCGACACACCGCCAGTATGGCTGGCCAGCACGTAAGAACTGTAGATAAGACCTTCTTTATAATATAAAAATTCCGTACTTCGGCTCCGTGTAAACATGTACGCGGACGACTTCTTTGTGACATCAATGCCGGGCCGATCGAGTCAAAGCGTTGTCAAAATATTTCACTGGGATTCAAAGGCATTGTCATATCAGCAATTACCGCGAGCCTTTAAGGCCAGAACCGAAGGACGATCTAAAAAAATGGGGTGATGTGATCGCTCATACTTTGCGATTTAGGTGAGGTCAAGCAAACTAAAACCCTCTTGAACCATTCATTGCTGACAAACGTGCCCGATAGTGCAGCGATCACTACACATAAATTCCAAAAAGAGCGACTGTCGCGGTGATGGGCACCGCCATGTTTCTCTGCCATCCCTGCTGTTACGGTGACGTGACCCAAACTGCCGCCTCGTAGGGAATTTCGGTTAGCCTTCTGCCGCAGTTAAAGTCAGCCAGGTTCGAGCAAACGGATCTTGGAGTGGTGGAACTTGCGCCAGCGCGAGTTTCCGCAGCTCGTTCTTGTAGCACAGTTCATGTATGCCGCCCCAGCATCATGTGTACCAACGGGCAGAGGCTTCTCATTAGCCGGTATTAATTTAAGAGAGGCAAACCAGTCTGAATCCGTCCATGTTGCAGATATTGTTTCTTCCACACAGCAATCTCGACAAGTGAAACGTTGCGTGTGTGCGTTTTCATTTTCTCAAGACTTAGCACTGAGTTTGTTTTTTTATCAAATATATGGTTCTGTACATTTAGATGAGGGTTCGTGTTGAAAACTGAAAAGGATAGAAGATGTTGATATTATTGAGTATTGATTTTTTTCCAACGGTGTGCTCGCGCCTTACACGAGTATACTTTTTCTGTGTAAGTGATCGCCATTCCTCCCACTTTTTTACTCTTGTTTCCTAACTAAAATGACACAAGGCTATTAGCATGCCCTTTGTTCATTTTTATGTTTATAAAATATGCGTCTGCTTGAAGTGTGTTTTACAAAGCAAGAACGAATATAGTAATTACAATTTTTTTTCTTTTTGAGGGTATCTTCTAGACAGAGTGTAAGTGTCAGGAACTCCCAAGACGATATTATAACTGGGATCATATTTTGAGCAATTAGAAGTGTCTCTAATTATGATGGCCTATCTTGTAAGCACAATAAAACAAAATACAGTAAAACGAATTTTCCCGTATCCTGACATGAAGATTTCTTTGTGCAAAGGTGAGCAGACGGCTTATAGTCATGAGCACCATCCAGATGTTTTTTATTATCATTATTTAACTTGATTTCATGTTGTAAACGGAATCTGCAGATTGCGGGTTGGATTAGGTTCGGATACGGATTTATTTATTTTTATTTATTTATTTATTTATAAATACTGCAGACTCATGTTAGAGTCCAAGCAGGAGTGAGCATAACAATATAAACATGATATACAACACCGAGAAGATATCAATACCAGCTGCAAGACTTAAGGACAAAGTAAACTTGAAAGAAAAAAAATCAAGAACAAAAACATTACAAAACAATCACATGAGCACAACTTTCAACTTTGAAATAAATTCTTCGACACTGGCACTTTCTACTACATCTTTTGGCAGCTGGTTCCATGCGGTTATTGTCCTGGGAAAAAACGAAAATTTAAACGTATCATTATGCACACGAAACTCCCGAATCATTTTGCCATTGTTGAAACGAGTATTTGCGCGTGATACTCGGGTTACGTAAGGGCACTGTTTTAGGTGATTTAAATCGTTATAAATCAAGTACAAAAGTTTTAACCTCTTTTTCTAAGCGCCGGGTTTGAAGCGTTTGAAGTCCAAGGAAATTGATCATTTCATTCACGCTGTCCGTTCTTTTATACCGGTTGCAAATAAATCGGACTGCAGTCCTCTGCACTCTTTCAAGTTTAGATATGTTTTTCGTAGTGTGGGGGTCCCATAAACATGAAGCATACTCTAGACAAGGTCTAACTTTTCTCTATGAGTCCCACACACTGCTCGCATATTCTAAGGCCGGGTGTACAAATGTTAAGTCGGCAGTTAGTTTTCCTTCCTCTTGCTGCTGATTTGAGCTAACGTCTCAAGAACCACAATTTTCCTTCAGCGGTGCTTGTCAAGTTGTCGATACGGGATTTCCAGCTCATATCTACCGACACAGTTACACGTAGGTATTTCATATTACTAGCGAAAGCTAGTGGACTACCGTTAAGTTCATAATAAAGAAAATCGCTTTTTAATCTGATTTAAATTTTTTCAGAACACAGATTTTGCGGTGTTCATTTACATTTGGACCACTTGCACCACTCATTTATAGTTTCTAACGCTATGATCAAAGCGATCTGATCTTCACCACGCATAAATCCTGAATAAATTGGGCAGTCCTCTTCGAACGAGCGAGTGATAAATTTAGATCTAATGTTACCTGAAATAACTTTAATATAACTTAAAATAATACCGGTCCCAGCACTGGCCCTTGGGGAACCCCCGACTCGACTTTTAATAAATTAGATCTAGCACCGTTAACTTCTACAAACTGAGTACGATTGGTGTGGTAAGTTCTGATCCACTTCAATACCTGTAAATTTATACAGGCGTCTACTAGCTTCTTAATGAGGTGCGAATGTGAGACGCCATCAAATGTCTTTGAAAGGTTCAGGCAGGTTAAATCCGTTTGTCCCCTCTGAATCAACGGAGTCGCAAAATCGTGTATAGTTTCTTTCGGTGTCGGACTGTCGATAGCTTCCGCCGAAATCCGTGCTCGTTTGGGTTAAAACAGTTTAATCTCTCAAAGTACTCAGAGGTCTCCAGAGGATACACGCTCAAGCATTCTGGGACAAACGCAGGTGAGCGCAATGTAACAGTAGTTTTTATTGTTAAGTTTGCTCTCCGGTTTTATTAAACGGGAAACATAGCTTATCAGGTTCCTTACATTTTTAGCGTTTTTGTTTCCTGTTTTGTGCCACTAGGCGATAAGAGCTTTGTAAAACACGAAACATATCGATTAATGGTTCTTGAAACTGCTTCTACACTCTACAAAGTGCAAATGCAATAGGTTTCTAATTCTCATATATTTTTTCAGTATGCCATTTATCCGCCTGCTCCGAAATTATTGATGCAAAATAAAAATGTAAAAAAAAAGTTTTTTTTTTAACGAAAAAATTTATGCAGTTTCTAGCTTTTAGCTGATCGTTAATCGTACCCTTTCGGTAGAGACGACGTTTTCAGCAGCGATTTTATCCTTTTTACACGCAATCTGGTGCTCGCAGTAATATTGATCGTGTGTATATCTTGTCCTTATAATCGTAACATTGGCGAGGGAGCTTTTAGACGCACCGTTAACTTTCCCAATGGAGCCTAACTGCCTACTGTTGAAGCAAAAGGAAAACTCCCCAGATCAATAACGAAAGCAGCTCACCGGGCGTGTCCTCAAAAAGAAGCGGTAGAAAATAAACCAATCAACTCAATGCCTGAGAGTGCAAGTAACGGGCACAGAGAGTCCTCCTATATGACAGGTTGGTTCAAGGTTTAGTTTCATCAAGCCCACACAGGAAGTCTAGTTAGCGAACGTCTGCGTCCAAGCGCATCAGTAAGAAACATTATTTTACTGACACGATTCATAACATCATATTGTACGTATCATAGTATACAAGGAACTTAGGGACAGTTCAGAAACGCGATAGTTTCTTCTTTCCTGGAAGTCATGCCGTCTCTGGGGTGTTTCATCCCGCTCATCAAAAGTGTGGCTAGACAACGAGCTGTTTTCCTGGTGACAGTCATCACGGCTACGTTCCTGACAAGAGGAATAACTGCAGGCGAACCGAATGAGGACTTGACCATGGAATCCTTCATTTCATCAGAACTATTCGACGACTTCTTGTCATCCTTCAACCCCGAAAACAAACCACTAGAGATATTTGTGCCGCAGCAATGCCTTGTGCAAAACGCGACGATGTTCAACACGTTTGTGAAATATTTGACATATACAGTGACAATCTGGACTGACGGAATTATTCAGCGCAACTCATGCGACCCCGAAATTTGCTGTCCCTTTAGGGGAACTTGTGTTCCGATCTTATATTTTGTGTGTAATGATTTTGTTTTAAGAGATTTATTGCGAAGCATGTCTTCGGCATATTACATGAGAGTGTTCATAATTTCTGAAGGTTTCAAACCTCTTTTAAGGGGCACATACAAGAAAACTCCGTTTATGCCAGAATTTCCCGGAGCCAGTGGTACTTTCAAATTAATGCTATTTAACGGAAGCGTGCACATCCAAGACGAGTTCCGAGTTCAGTCCTTGAAACTCTTCCTCAACGATCACAAAAATCTACGATTTTGCGGCCCAAAAAGCTCATGTAGTACTCGCTATAAAAGATCTTGCACTAAACGCGGCAAATATTGGCGCTCATGTTTTCCGAAACAACTACCTCTAAATGGAAGCCAGATATTAATCACCTGGGACAGAAATTGTCGTGGTGAGTACCTTAACCTTAACGTCGCAACTGAACTACTGGAACATCGCTTAGCGCACGTCATACTCTGTAAGTTCAAAGTTGCGTCGGTAGATCAATTATTTAGTTCAGGAACGCTAGTGCTAAGCGAGTACAAGACACGGGAATCTCCTTACAGCAATGTTGTCGCACAGTATGTTAACCCGGTTGGATACTTCTTTTGTTCCAAGGCCGGAACGTGTTTTGAAAGAAGCAGTTTTCTTCTTGCCATTTTCATGGGAAGTGTGGATCGGGCTGCTCATATCCCTCGTGGTCTTTCTCGCGGTAATTATTTCGATTAACAAGATTTTCTTCAACGACACTCCGGACACCTTCACTTTTTTAACACCTATTTTGGCATCGCTTCTGCAGCAAAGTGTTCGTTTCCACAGCGTTGTTCTTGTGACTCAATCGTCCCGAATAGTTGTTTGCGTCATAATGTTGTCGCTTTTCATTATTTCCACAACTTTCAAAGGTCGGATCACGTAACTTCTTACTTCTTTGCCGTTTCAAAGCGAACCTCTGCAGTTCATATCGGTAGACGATGCTGTCCAAAAAGGATATCGTATTTTTTCCTCAATTACCTTCATCTTGTCCAGATTATGGATTATGATGACGACGACAGCGCCATCCGGTATCAGGATTCTGTCAAGGCAGGTTCAGATTTCTTCGTGGCCAGTCACGACAGCAGTTATGAAATGGTCCTAAACATTGGGAAGGATAAGAAGGACACGTTCATCATTTCAACGCTAGAACCGGGGAGCTTCGAAGCCCTACGACGGGAGCTTCTTGAAAAAGGTTACGTCGAAGCTGATGAGCCGGTGCTGACATACCTCACGGGGCCTGAAATAAGGCGGTCCTCTGTTTTCTTCGACGACGTCAAGGACACGTTGACACGTGGAGTAGAGGCAGGACTCTACTCGAAGTCCGCTCGCAGGGAGATTTCAAGACCCTATACCGTCGAGAGAGCAATGTCGGGAGCGCTTCAGAAATAATTCTCAAACTTAGCGACCTCAAACCTTTTTTTCTGATCTGGAGTGTCGGGATGGCCTTGTAGGTGATTGTGCTTTTTGCAGAACTTAACTTCTACCGTTTAGGATAAAGGTGTTGCAGAAAGCTAATTTCTTCGTTACTTCAAAACATTAATTTACTCCGTCGTGCGGCTCATGGGGCGGGGCCTCAATCTGAGTAGCGCGGTCGAAGGCTTCCGTCTTGAGATATCGCCCATAGCGCAGGGATCATTTATCGTCGTATAGGATCCGTCCTAGTTCGCAGCAGGTATCTGATTGAATCCTAGGGATACCAAGGAAAGATACTTTAAATGAAGCAAGGGTAAAAAACGCAGGCGAGCTGGTGAATGACATTGATAGTAACCCTGATACGTAGGAACAATAAAAAAAGGGCAGAACAACGAAGTGTCTAGCAGAGCTTTGAAGTTGTGTAAAAGACTTTGTTGTTCCGTCCACTTCTTTTTAATTTTTCCTACGTCTCAGGGTTACTATGGATACTTCACATTTCACCTGTTCCTGTGAAGAGTTCAGTACCCAGAGGCGGAATCCCCAAGGTCAACACAGCCGACATGCCACGACATGCCACGTGGCTGTTGTGTGCTCAGCCCGCGCTGCCAAGCGGTCCCAGCAGTGTGAGGACGTGCGCAACTGGCGCGTGCAATGTTTGGTTTAAATGAGTGCCTAAACCCTCCAGACGTTTCCCATATCCACAATTACTGAACAGTGTCGTGAAGCACTGTCATATAACCTGCACCAAATACGCTAGACTTTGAATTTCCGAACGTTGACAGGGAACTTCTGAGTATTTAATTGTCCCTTAAATGCAAAAAGCCTAAGAACATGACACATGATCTTAAATTTCTAAGCTCCAGAGTAATAACATTAATGACAACTTTTGCAAATAGATTTTATGGGCAGTTCTAAATGGCTTTCAATCCCACATGTTTTTACATAAGGTTGTGAACTGTGCTGATGACTCTCCACTTTGGTTAAGCACTGTTTCTCTTCATGCCCTCTTGCGGTCCAGTCGATTCCAAATTCCTATTTACCCTTCTGCTTTGAATGACACGTCGCCACGAAGAAGAATGCAGTTTGAATACAACAAGCTGGATCTATCTGTCGTACACATTTTAGCGATCTGATTGTTTTTAGACAAAGGCTTGAGTCAAATATTTTTAGATAGTTACGACCATGCTTTAGTTGCCTGCGTTTCTTCTTGATGACGAGGGGTGTACCACTATTTATGCCCCATGTTGTTTTTGTGACATCCAATCAAAACTGGTTTTATGACAATTATATAACCATTAACACATCCAAAACCAGACTTGATTGCTTCAGGAATCCACTGAAGAGTGTAGAATTTGACTCATCATTTGTGTTACACCAGATCCAGCTGCCTTGATTGTACAAGTAGTTCCCTGAAATATGTCGACACTGTTAAGTACTTAGGCATATTCTTTGATTCAAATTTGTCGTGGTCAACGCATTTAACCCATGTTTCCGGCAAGCTTCGCAGCGTGTGCTGCTTACTTTACAATAATAGGGTGTTTATGCCATTTGCCGTAAAGCAAATCAATTGCTAATGCTCTTGCTTGTAGTATACTAAGGTATGACATCACCTTATTTGGTAACTGTGCAGAAATATGGCCAACTAAAATTGACCGCATCCTTAGGAATGTGTTAAGAAGCGTAGGTTATCATTATGATTTTGCACCAGAAGCTGACATCTTTGAGGCTCTACAGCTGCCTAACTTCCATTTACTTTTTTGCAATGTGTTGTGCTTTATCATTTCTGGAGTAGCGAATTAAAACATCCCTTTGTGCCTCGCAGAAATTTACGTACCTCTGATCGCTTCTAATCCACCGGTGTTTCACAAGATATGGTAAGCGAGAGCGCTCTTAATATGTGCCATGCATTTTTAATAGACTGCCTAACCACTTTTCTAAAGCTACAAATAGGAGAAAATTGAAAAAAAAAATTATTGAACAGTTTTACGCTCTAATTCATTGTACGATTTATATAATGTACTGTTGTGTGATATTTTGTATCTAATATGTTTGCTGAGACAGTGTGAGGTGATTATTTTTTGTTTCTGCTCTTTGGTCACATGCTCTTTCTGCAGCGGCTCGATCAGCTCCAGCTTGTCGCCTGAGCTCTCTGCTCTGGATCAGGGCTCGGCTGGCCAGCTGCCATCTTGTTGCTCTGGACCGTCCCAGGCGCGCCGACGTCCTTGATGGCCCGGTCCACGATGAGACCGGCCGTCGTGTCGTTCCCATGGCGGGTGTAGCGACGGTGTTGTCCGTGAGCCAGCTCCAGAGAAAAAGCAAGGAAGCAGACGACATGGGGCTCAGTTGAGGGTTGAGCCTGGCGTTATCTTCGCACCCCTTCCAGAAAGTTCAAAATAACAGATCTGAGGTGGGTACACAATCTTCTCCCCCTCCCTTGAAAAGAGAGCAGATCCGCGGAAGCAGAAAACTACCCCCAAAATGCGAGAGAGGCGATGCCGAAGAGAAAAAAAAATGGTTCCTCTCTCTTTCGTGTCACCGAAGTCGCAGCTGTCATTGCTGTCATTGCTGTCATTGCTGCTGTCATTAGTACTCAGATCGGCAGAGCCACCTGCTGGCTGTGAAGCCCAGTTACCAGGCAGCAGATACTCGACCAGTAACCATCCTTTGTCACTCTAGTGGGACCTCAAGGATTATGCCCGAGTTCCATTAGAGCGACAAACAGAAACAAACGACACGGACAAGCCTCCAACCTACGCAGCATGCCCGTGATGGTACCTCTGGCAGGCGTTTATTCGTTCGGTGCTCATGAAACAAGCATGAGTGATTGTAAGCCTGCCAAAGAACCATCGCATGCATGATGCTTGTGTTTAAGCATAGCCTCCTTTATTCTACAAAGCCTGTAAAATCGCGAACGACTCAGGTTTGAGCCTTGTCGCTGTCGTTTGTTTCTGTTTGTCGCTGTAGTGGGCCTCTGGCATAAGCCAGCACCATGTACTGAACATGAAATAAAAAACCACTGTATCAAACTTGATTTGATTTTGCAGCTTCATTTGCATGCCGACCATACAATAAATACAGCAGCTCGCACACGTTTTCAACTTTCATTCTATTCGAGTATTCTGAGAAAATTACTGAGCAGCTTTATTAGTCGTGAGGCACTAAATCCGGAACAAAGTAGCAACCAGTTTTTTCTGCACACAGCACCAAAAATTGGAGATGTTTGGCTATATGCCACAAAAACATCTTTGAATGACAACAGAGGCTTCCTTGGGAGAAGCCTGTAAATTCCCCGTATAGCCAGGATTGAATGACCAGAGAACTCCCACCCTGGCCCAAACTGTATTTACACCGTTTTGCCAAGCTTGACTGACCACTGAACTGCCAGCGTGGCCCAGGATGCATTTAGACCGTTTTGCCAAGCTTGGCTGTACAAGGAACCCCCACTGAACTGCCGGGCCGGCTAGCCAGGCTGGGGCTAGCTTGCCCCTTGGAGCAATACGGTGCTTGGGCCGGGGAAACTTTCCTCGGTTGCCCAAGCACGCTCAAGATTGAACCGGTGAGTTGTGCTGCTTGGGTAGATTGTTAAATAATATTTTAGTAAATACAAACATTAAATGTAATAGTATTTTTTCCAGTGTCTTTTACTGAATGAAGGTAAAACACTTTTAACATAGAAACCCTGTTTTAAAATTGTTGTTTTTGCTATAGTTGCAACCACAAGTACCTCAAGAGTGTGACAAGCGACCAACAAGGTGTGCACGGGCCGCGGTAACGGGCAGGAGCCTGCCACTGGAACGGGGCAACAAGCAAGACCGCTAGCTCAAACGCGAGGGCTCGAACGATCTCGTGCGTGGCGCACGAGAGCCTCGGCGGCGGACATTCGAAGCCTGGCCGACAGCCAGTAAAGGTGTGTTCTTTCTTATACCTTGCCTCGCGTGTCTTTCGGAAGGGTGAGCAGTAGGACAGATCCTCCGCAGTATTATTTGGCACTCAGCGCGGAGCTTACTGGTCTCCCGTGGGATGGACCGCAGGTCTTTGTAGCCCGTTTTATGTTCCCTTGCATTAGATTTCCCCGTTTTATTCCGTCGTTCGGCACGTTAGGCCCGTCGCGACGTTCCATTTGGGTTCAGTTTTGACCCCTGGATTCCCCCTGTGTACATTCGCGGTAATTTAGCCCCTGCGTAGATTTTCGCAGGTTTTTGTTTTGTGCTTTCCGCGTTTTTGGGTTTGCCATGCCGCGCAGAGCCGCCGCTGACCAAGCCGAGAGCGGAGACGAGCCTGACCCTGGAAGGCATTATGGCTCGGGTGGCCAACCTATGTGACACGGTCACACAACGTCTGCTGCTGGCTGACCCGGGACTTCAAGGTCATGGCCCGCGTCCCCAGGTGCCGGTCCCGACCTACACCGGCTACGACGACCGGAAGTCCGTGGCTGACGTTTTCGCAGAGCTGGCGGCCTACAAACTCGCTGCGGTCGCCTCGGACGAATACCTCCTCGCGCGCGTTTTGTCCGCTGCGTTGCAGGCGACTGCCGCTCGCTGGTGGCGCATCGTGGCCCCGTTCCTGACCTGGGAAAATATTCGGCGGAAGTTCCAAGACGAATATCTTCCGCCTGGGTACCAGTCTCGAGTCCAGCGAGAACTGGAACGCCGGACCCAGCACCCGGACGAGACCCTGGTTGAATATGTCCGGGTGATGCAGGAGGCTCTTTGACAGGGCCTGCCCAACGACATCGGAGCCGGACAGGGTTGCTCGGGTCGTACAGCAGAGCCACCCAAGATTTCGACCCTACCTGCATGGCCGCACCTACGAGACCCTTGAGCACCTGGACCGGGACGCTCGCGGCATCCAAGAGACGCTCCTGGCAGAGCTCCAATACCGGCCACCACCGCCGCCCGAAGAAGCTCTCGAGCCGTCCTGTGCCTGGTCAGACTCCTGGGCACAGAAGATGTCCGACTCAGCGCAAACCCCAGAAGTATGGCGCAGTCTCCCCCCCCCTCCCCCCGTGCGCTGGACCCCTACGCCTTCGGACAGCGGGAGCGCGGGGACCCACCACCCGGTGGCTTGGACCCCCGGCCTAGTGCCTGGCCGGCTGGATGCCGACCACGGCAGGGTGAAAGCCGTTTAACGTCCCACCCCCGTGATTCGGTCTGGGGCGCGGATCGCTGACCCAACGAGGGAGGCAACAGGCCGCAACGACAAGCCCAGAGGAGACCAGACACACGGCACTGACCGCCGCACCTCGTTGTGCTGCTTTGGCTACGGCCGCCGTGGCCACTTCCGGCGTGACTGCCCCGATCCCCGGCGCAACTGTCCTGCAGTCTCGGTAAAGGAGTTGACCACTGAACGCCTGCCGGCCGCGGTGACCATGGACATACCGGCAAAACTTCCATCCGTATGTCGAATCCAGCCTGACCCTGAGCTAATTGAGCCTCGTATGACAGTTACAGTGCTCCGAATAGCTGTGGCAGCGCTGATTGATACCGGTACGAGTCTGTCACTTATTAGGGATTATCTTATTGAACGCTGCAAAGAGCAGAAAGCTAACCTGCGCGAGACTAACGTGCGCTTACAGCTAGCGTGAGGACCAGAAATGCCCGCGAGTCATGCCGTGAGGTGACAGATCGGGTTTGACGAGAAAAACGCCGTCAGCGTTTCGTTTTCTTACCTGGTCTCACGGTAGCGATTATTTCGGGGCGAGACTTCATTTTCACGGAGAACCTGGTTCTTGACTTTCCGACCAAAGGCTACCGGTTAGGTAGTGACGCGAAACTGATCCCGTTTACCGGACGAGAGGATTGTATCGTCAGTATCAATAACGTTGCCGTTAGAATGCCTGCTTTTCGACTCCCATGTGCGGTATGCGATTCTTTGCAGAAGTGTCCTGTTACGGACCAGCAAAAGCGGCGTCTTCGAAGATTCCTGGAGGAGTTTTCCCCGATGTTCACGGAGAACCCCGGCAGAACCGGTGTCCTAAAGCATTCAATTGACAGCGGGATACACGGCCTCTACGCTGCAACCCTCGACCGATCAGCGTACACAAGCGAGCCCTGCTGCACAAGGCGCTCCAAGAGATGATCGACACGGGTGCCGTACGTGAGTCGCAGAGCCCTTGGGCCTTCCCGATTTTCCTTGCCCCCAAGAAGGATGGAACGGCTCGGATTTGCGTCGACTATCGGCGCCTGAACGTGGTAACCGTTCGTGACGTGCACCCGTACCCAGGCTTGTACACGTTACCGAAAAATAGTAAGGAATTACATTTACAATTACTCGAGGCTAAATTGTGATTAATTACGATTACGATTACCCTCCTATGAAAGTAAGTGACCGTTACCCCAAAAAGTAACCCGTTACTTTCGTGGCGTTGCTTCCAACATGTATTGTCCTCAAGTAAGAAACAAAGGGAAGCGGCTTATTCAAGTTCTTAGTGTTGCCATTTGTTCCATTTATTGACCTTGAGTATTTTGAGCAACAGCTGGCTCTCGAAAGTCTCGTCAGACGTTTTGCGTCATTTCTTACTGAAGATGCCGACTGCTACACTGAACACCCTTTGAACATTAAATCACTGGATGGGAGCGCCATATTGTGCCTCACGATTGCCTCGTGCTCTGCATTGAGCTTCTTCAGCGTAGCAATAGAAGTACTATTTACCTCAAAGATAAAGCAAAGCTTCGTCGTTCGAGCAGTTGCCTGAAATTCGGGAGTTTTAGTAGAACGTTCCGATACCTCCGATACCCCCAATAACGATATGATGCATGCGCAAAGGCGGCGGCGGAGTATCGGTTATTTTTATCGGAGTCGATTGGAACGATCTACTAAATTTCTCTATTGTAGAAATCGCGAAGGTGTGATAATAAATATGGTTTAGACCAATATTACTCTTTCTTTGGTTCTGAACAGGTCGAGCCTCAGTTGAGACGTTGGTTAATAAGAAAACGTTTTCAATATATAAGTACAGTGATGTCTCGTTAATATGGACGCCTCCGTTCCCCCAAAAATCGTCCGTAATGCGGGTTGTCCACATTAACGAGACAAAAATGCATGTATCGTCCCAGTTTGTCCCCGAAAGTGGTGTCCATATAGCGGGGTATCCATATTAACGGGGTTCATATTAACGAGACATGACTGTATGAGTAATAAAAAAGTCCTCCCCCCGAGGGTCACGTGGACCCCGGGGGGGGGAGCACGCGCGGTGCATTATGGGACATTTCCTATAATGCACCGCGCGATTACGCCGACAGCGACGGCGACGCCGACGCCGACGCCGAAGCCGACGCCGACGTTGATGGTGACGCCGCTCAAGCCGGAAACGGGCGCCTAAGAGCTTCGCTCTACAACGAGGACACTCGTAACAACAATTAATGCGAACGTCGGTTAAAAGAAAGAAATGTAAGAGCATGTTTGCCGTGTGTACACATCGCGACACTGTTAGCGCGAACACGACATCGGCGCATTTTCGCATTTTACTACGACATAGTATTAGCGAGCACGAAATGTTACCGCTTACATTATAGAACTAAAAGAGCCATTTCCATAACAATATTATCTTGGATGACATCTTTTGGTTTCAAAGAGAAAACTAGAAAAAACCGGTGATCGCTTGTTCGCGCTAACAGCGTCGCGCTCTGTACCTTCCTTCATGCCGTTCAAAAACGCAGGGAGCCAGAACCGACTGCAGTTTACTTCGGTGTTCCCCAGATAGACGTCCGCGAATGCCATGGGCCACACTAAGCCGAATCCCGAAGGAAAGCTCACCGAAGGAAAGCTCACCGCAAAACCGGCGGATGCGGAGAAATGCTCGTCGGTCATTGAGTATGTGCGGAAAAAAGGTCACCGATATTTCTTTTTTTTTTTTTATAAGTTGTTGGATCTTGCGTAACCTATAATAATTTATTAGCATTGAACGTTGTCAGCGTCAAAAGAACGCAATTGTCCTTTTTTGTATTTGTTAAGCCTATTGGGCATATTGCATCGAAATTAAGTATTGTGGGCGAGTGTTTTCTGTAGTTTACTCTCTAGGCAGCGAAGCCTTACAGTAAGCTTTATAAACTTGAAGAACACGAAAAAATTCGAAAATTTTATATATGTCTGCCTAAACCTAAAAAGTAAAACTGTAAATACTGAAAATTCGAAATTGCATGCGCAACAACGCGGTGCCTGATTCTCTTTGAAGCTCTTTTTAACCTTTGAAAACAGGAAAAACGGTCAATGGGTTGTCGAGGTTTCTTTCTTCCATGGAAATGCACGTTTTCGTGCCGTTCGGCCAGTGTTTCAATACGTTGCCTTTGTGTGATAGTGCCCTTCTACGGCGAGCCACCCATGACCTTCCGAGCTGCACTCTGTCACCGTTGTCACTCGTGACCTATATAAGGTCAAGTGTTCTGTAAGGTAGCGAATTGGTAAACGTTATACACGATGAAAACCGCTCAAACGACGAAGACGGAGTGAGGACAACAAACACACTGGACGAAGCTGTTTTGGCAAGTGAGGCTTTATTAGTGAAATTAACAAAGAAAACAGCGTAGCCGACATTGATCACGTCAAAAAACGCCTACTTATCAGTCAGGGGCCACACAATCTTCGCAGCTGAAACGGTTCATGCACCGCTATTCATACTAGCTTGCCAAAAACAAACCTTTTTATCAGACACAGCTACCGACAGCGCACTGTCAAGATGTCAATAAATTGTTGTCTCTTTACAGGTGTTCAAGATGGTGATTTTAAACTTGGAGCGTCATTAATATACGGGTCTGATTACTGATATCTGAGGACTTTGTAAATATGCCCAATGAACTTCAATAATATTACAAAATAAGAGGACAATTATCTTTATTGAAGTGACGAATTCTAATTGTGTTAAATTGCCACGCGTGGTGCAGACTCCGCTAAACTAAGAAAAAAGTAAAAAAAAAATAGGTGAGCTTTTTTTCGCATCCGCCCAAAGGCCGGTTAGCTTTTCTCCGAATCTGCCGGTTTTGCGGTGAGCTTTTTCTCCTGTGCGCTTTTGTCCGCCGCCCTACTAAGATCACACTATGGCCCCCACTCTTTCTTCACGTTCAGAATCTCAAGTCTACGTCAGTCACCATTTTCTTTTATTTGTAAAATGCTCTGCTTGAAATGAGATGCGTCCTTCTAAGGCTAAACGGACAAAAAAGAAAAAAAGTAAAAGACTGACTGTTACCATTTTCGAAGAGCTAGCAAAAAGCTGACTCACAAAAAGGGTGACTGAGATGCAGATAACCTTGCTCGAATTCACAAATAAATTAGGCCAACCCTAGAAGTTTGAGTACCAAAAAGTAGTTGAGCTCTCAAAACAAAGTAAAAAAAGTTGAAAGGAAGCAGAGAAAAATACGTCCTGTTTTCTAATAGAAGATGAGAAGTATGAAGCAACCAACGAGGATGCTTGTGGCAAGAACACCTTCAGATGTAATCACATCTCATTTTGTGAATTTTAGGGTAAACGGAGCGTTCCCTCCTGTTTTGACATGATGAAAATGGTCGTAGTAACTATAACCAAGAGGATATTGTTAATACTTGTCTGCGCACTTACCGCCTCGAGCTTCTCGAAAAGGCACCCACCCAGCATGTGTCCTCCTCTCCCCGTCTTCAACCGCAAAGGAAAAACTAGACTAAAAAGCGGATTCTACGTAGCCCCCCCCCCCCTTTCTCCAAACTTATTTTGTCTAGAAATGCTCATTTTTTTTAAAATGACTGTTAGAGTCTAAATAAAAATAGATTCAGATTGATTCAGGATTTCGGTGTTGTAAAAGCAGTGTTTTGGGAGACCGAAGAGTGCCAAGCCTACCTTGCGCTGGTCAATGCGCGCGACAGAGTGACTCTGCTCGACTTTAACAAACAAAAGCACCTGTTTTTTTTTATTCTTTTTTGTTGGGGGGGGGGGGGTGGCCGTGAAGAAATGTATAGGTTTGCAACTAATCCGTTACGTAAATATGTAAAGGGAATTAATTTACAATTTCTCTAGCAAATAAGTAATTTATTTCGTTATTAAATTACTAATGAATGTAAGAGATAACTAACAACTTGCTTGCAAGTTGCTTGTTATCTCTTATGTTATGTAAGAGATAACAAGTGA
>JAZHYW010012087.1:0-62583 GCA_037355805.1 Ixodes ricinus
TTGGTTGAACGATGGTCCAACGTTGGTGCCAATGGCTGGGCCAACATTGGAAGAAGTTGCGCTTGGCCAGAATGCCAATGTTGGACCAACCTCTGGAGCCAGTGTTTGCCATTGTTGGCCCAATGTAGGTCCAACATTGGTGTGCTGCCTGGGATGTTGTCGGGTGCCCTGCTCGTCATATCTCTAACATCAGCGGTTTCATGGGCTCACGTCCCGAAATCGTTTTCTCGTGCATAGATTATTTTTCGTATTCATAGATTTGACGAAATAGTGGTATTCGAACGAACTTTACGTCCTTTGACCGTACGTCTGTCTGCCAAGCTTTTTGACGTACAGTCAGAGACAATCGATGTACAATCAGAATCGCCACCAAGAAATCTTGACGGCATTTCGCGGCGGCCGATTTCCACCAGGAAACCATCAGAAAGCCGACAAGCGGAGTCTGACTGGAGTTTGACTGTCGGTCAGAGTAACTTGTTGGCCAATCAGACATGCAGACATGCTTGACGTACAGTCAGGCACAGTCAGCGGTCCACTAGAAAACATTGACTGCCAAACAGGGTTACATTGATTGATTTTTCCTTCAGGAATGGTAAGACCTAATTTGTTTCCATAGAAAACCCTGCCATAGGCACCGCCCATCCTAGGCACTAAAAGACTGAGGGTCATCTTGGCACCACCCGATCTAAGAACACCAACCTCCTTATAAAGCTACCGCATTTAAACTCGTTTAACAGAATGACCAAAGATGCAGCCAAATCTTTTACTGTATCTGTTTCCCTGTTCTTATTTCCGCATGACATTTTCCCAAGATGCAGTCGCGACGTATTTCAGAGGGTTCTTTGATGATGTGAACAATTGTTAGGCTATGAAAAACTTTTATTCGGCACATGAAGAACCTTATGGGTCGTTCAGAATTTTGTCGATTCTAGAAAACCTATAACGCTTTCGCATCTCCTTTGAGCACCCTTTGAAAAACTACCTAAAGAGAGTGGCAAACTACGGTCACATGAAAGCACATTCAGCGTATCTTGTTTATTTCTTGCGCGTTTACTTTCATGTAGTAGTTATATGTGTCGCATCTACATGTGATGTAATCCGTGAAAGATATTTTACATTTCCGTGGCGAATTAGCATAGGTTTCCGGAGTACACTTTGTGGCATCGATCTTTCTCAGAATTCTCTCGAATAGGTGCTATTCCTAACGCAATACACAGTCTGAAACAATGAGCTTCATTTGTCGTATTCCTAGCATGACACCTTAGTACAACAAAAACGGCAAGATACAAAAAAGTAAGCATGTCCGGCTGTACAGTGGTGCTTCAGTAATAGGACGCATTTATCGTTTATTGCAACAAAACAAAGTATAAAATATCTGCAAATATATTTTGCCACAAACGACAAGGTATACATACCGACATCAAAATATCTTTAGTAAAAAGCGCTGTTCAGTTTACTTTTATTCTCCTCAGAGGCTCTGAAAAAGAAGCACTTTACCTGAAGGGGGAAGTAACTACAGCATAATGAACACAACACTAAAAAACAAAAAGCGAAACTTTGGAAGCCAAAAACAAAAATGCGAAACAAAATAAACTCTCCCCAATTACACTCCTATTTCATGAAATCCAGTGCTAATGCATAAAAAGAAAACTGTGAAAAGCGAAGTAAATTACATTTTAACACGTAACTTACGATCTCTCAAAGGCTTAAAAAGTAGCAAAGCTAAGATTTAGCAAACAGAGCATGACAGCCGCCATGTGACAACAAGGACCTATAAAAACCAGTTTTATTCGCTGCATGCTACCCGCTTGGAAGGAGCAACACCCGCGAAGAATCCTGCGAAGGCAAAAACTACACCAGCACCGCACGTCGAGCGACGCCGGTGGAATTAATTAAAAGGTCTTCCAGTCGTTGCATCGTGTCCAATGTACTCTGGATGCCTCATCTCTCGGGACAAGCAGCCGAATCACTGGAGCACGTGCTGCTCACGCGCGTGCACCACGCAAATGAGCTTTCTTGCTAATTACGCCTAGACAGAAGCAAAATAACGTCGATGGAAGTACGTGACCCCTCCGGCTCCCTTTTGTTTTTGAAGAAAAAAATTCCCTTCTACAGACAACTGATAAGCGAGAGCGCCAAAGGAGAGAGGAGATCATCAGGCTTCGTCCTTCGTCACACGGAGTCCTCTCACACGCCCTCTCTCTTTCCTTATCATACACGCTCTCTCACACGCCCTCGCTCAGATGACTTGAGGGCCAGATTACCTTGAGGCTTTAATTAACGCGGTTGGTATGGCCCCGCACAGCACGATCTGTCAACTGTAATAGAAAAGTCTGTGGCAGATAAGCCTCCAAGTCCGCACAACGAGTGTGATTTGCTCTCAGCTGCGTTCTTCGGCGCGCACAGGGATAATTCATTCGCTTAATGTTCTCACCCCCCCTCCCCCCAAATAAACCCTCCAAAGAAGAAAAAACTAAAAGCAAAGGTTGCAAGTTGGTGCCTTCTGGTCATGACTACGGTTCCGAGCTTACGGGATTTATTTCTATTAGAAATCCGGAACGTTTTTTCGGCATTTCATTTTCCCGCATATTTGGCATTTTTCGGTGTGAATATCCGGGGTCAAAAAACAATCGGCATTTATCGGAACTCATGTTTCAGAAATAAGACACGGGAATGACATATCCAAACTTTCAGAGAACATCGGCTATTATCTGAATGCTTAGAGAACACATTTGTGTCGTACAGGAATGGAAATGGGATAGGGGATGTGATTCCGAAGTTTGGAGCTGCCGCACGGACAGTTCACTGCGGGTTCTATTTAGGGTTAACATAAAATGAAACTGTAAACACAATTTTTCATTCCGCGCGCGTAGCTTTGGCTTTTCTTAGTCAATGACAGCTCCAATTTGAGGTTTTTCGGCTTTTACTGATTTTGATCAAACCATCTTGGGCTTAATTGTCGGAGTTCGTCGGTATTTACTGAAACACGGAACCCTAGACATGACCAACAGTCGATACCGACCATTTGACACCGAATAATGACAAATGAAACATTATTATTTTGTTGGATGCTTGTTGGCGCACACTGCATGAGGTTGATGTGTTAAAACAGCCGCGAAATTAGTAGCAACGGCTAGGTACCTGCCCGATAAGGGGAAAATTAGTGTCAAACGCGTATAGGCTTAACAACGTTTTACAACTGCAATATCATGTTTACGATGGAAAGGTAGCGCCGCATGAAACTAACTTAGAAGAAAGATGTGAAAGTAGAACCGCATATTTATGATCGAAAGTAGTCGACAGCGTCTGATGACCAAAACATGAAGATGTGAACGTAGGTCTAAAAACGAGTTCAACATTAGTCTCCTCTATATTCTTAATAATATTATTCATCCATCAAATCGTAATCAATTCGACGCCAGACACACAATGTTAACGATCTCCCTCCTGTGACATAAATGCAAAAAATTTCATTTATAAGCACATTGGAGATGCTGGTTAGACTGTCACTCCACCGGATACTATGCTTGTCCAGCATCGAGTGTGAAAGGAATATCATATTTTCATGTCTCAGCTAATTAAAACAGAAAGTACTATATTTCTCGCGACACCCAGTCGCCGTTTTCGTTGAATTCCTGTCATTTGCACCTGCCCGATGGAATAAAAAAAAACATGATAAAGAAGCGACCCAATTAATAAAGCGCCAATTTTAGTAGTCCGGTTTATGTGCCCCCCCCCCCCCCGCCAGGTAGCCGCGAGCCTTCTCTACACTCGCAATTACTGGCAGCCCACTCAGGGTGGCCCGATTACGTGAAGGCAGCACTGAACTTGCAGCATTACTCTACGCGGGAAGTATGCATAGCGGAAGAAGTGTTGGAGAAGAGCGGAGGGAGATTACGGAGAGATAGGAATAACTGAGTCGAACAAAACGGTTTTTATTTGTTGTTCTTTTTCTTGCCGAGCCGCCGAAGGCGCCCAGCAAATTGGTTTACTCTATTACTGGATGTATTTAGAGCGCTCTACTAGGCAGAAATTCGACGTGGATAGAGCAAACGCCAAACGACTGAATTAAAACATTTCGGACAGGCGAGTTCTTGCGTGCATGCAACTGGGACGCACAGCACTTCGGGGAGCCAGGATTCGAGGCCGTAAGGTGGGAGTTAATTATAATTATTATTAATTTAGAAAGAAGCTGGCCCTGTATTCCCGAAACACTGTTCATACAGTTGTAGCGGCTACTGGCGAAATGCGAAAACGAAAAAGAAGGACAAGTCTACGGGATCCTGCAAAAACTCTTCGGACCTGCAATTACAGAGTGAAATTATATAAATTTTAACTGTGCAAATATTGTATATAAATTACCTGAAAGTCAACGAACCCGCATATGTACGCCCAAACGCGTATAGGCCTTAAAATGATATTTTTAATAGCATTCTTATAGACCCTAGCATACAGAGAAACATTCTTGCCAAGAGCGTGGCCGAACATTAAGCAGAGTAAGTTCTAGTTAGCTTGCTTCTATAGTGTTGCCTTACATTGTCGGTATTTAATTATGCGGACTTTATTAAAAACAACTAGCCAACGTATAATCCATTTAATAGACAGAAGAAGAAAGGCTAGCAATTGTTTAAATGTTACCCGCTTGAATTATAAATATATGCAGAAAAGTATAAAATAAAGTCTATGCAAAATAGATTATTAGGTTGTTACAGTCTTGAAATTTTACATTTACAGTAATCTCACATTCAGATATAGTCTTTAATGTGAACTCAAGTTGTAGCAAAGTATTTTAGCCCAAGAGTACGTGAAAATAGGAGGTAGCGTAAACCACATCTTTCTTGACACTTTCAGAGCGAGACGGACATAGTTTTAGATACGTTTAGACGTAGTCATTATGTACCCGAACAATCTTTCCATGTGACGCTATCAAACACACATTATTAGGATACAGTGTTATTTAAAAAAAAAAACATCTAATAATTTAATAAAAGACACCTCCTCGCTTCAACCTTCCTGTTTAATGGCGCATTTGTTGCTTTATTCCAACCTAAGAGTATGTGAACAGATGAACATAATTTTAAAAAACACGAATAAATAAAATTATAAATATTTCTACACTTAATCTAACTTAACCCGAACCAAATGTGAAACGATGTTGTCCACCTGCACGTAAACACCCTGCGTCTCATTCTCCAGATAAAGAGAAATATTGCTAAGTTTTCTCAGTCCTGTCCGTGTCTACAAGAGAGCCTAGATTTATGAGAGGGAGCAGCTCGAACAATAGATAGCGTTTCCATTTCAATGGCCGACACCTCCCGCGCAGATTGCTTGTTCAAGCGCATGCGCGCTATGCCGCGCATGGAGATGTTTGGCGTTTGTATAGTTTGGATATGCTTGCGTGCAGACGACCGACGCCTTCTCCTCTGCGCAGCTTAATGTAAACGAAAACCCATAAACCACGTGTTCCTGATCGAGCATTTGGAAACACCATCAAATCAAGGCACACTAGTGTCTTGTCGATGCTAGAAGATTACCTTGGCATCGAAACCACATCAGCGTCCAAGGAATTGACATATTGAAGCACTTTCTCCTTTCTAATTCGGGACAACTGCGCTGAAAACAATAGCAGCGCCGAAGTATCTAGCTTCTTTTTGTGTATGCGTTTTTACACAAAACTACGTATTTCTTCATGTGTGAAAGGAGGTGCAAAGGTTCGAGTCAATATCACGAAAACTTGGTCTCGGAGGTGAAGCCTCTCATAGGCCTACACCAGACGCAACGAACAAGGTGTCGCGTAAACAACGGAAGCGCCGTCGAATCGTTTTATTTTTCTTCTTTTCTTTCTTTTTTTTTCTTGAGGGGTAAAGCAGTGACGCGGGGAACAAGTTGTCGTATTAGCCACGCAGGCGCTGCCGGCTCCTTTTTTCGTTTTGTTCCTTTCTGTCAACTTTACTGGCAACTGGTTGTTTTTGTGTGTGTGTGTGTTCGCACCAATTACGCGACTAACATGTTATCGCGTCAACCACAAAGGCGCGTGGCTGCTTTCATCCATGTGTGCTTCTTCTCGAAACAACTTCGCATAGTATTTTTAGAATGGCCCAATAGCTCGCCCCTGTTTTCTCTGCCGGCTTACCTAACGCAATTCCGCATATGCGCCTTGGAGATGGCGGCGCTGGGGGCAGCAGAATTGGCTCTAACGGACTCTGGGCCACGGGCATTCACTTCTTAGGCACCCGCCATCGTCATGTGGCACGAGGCCGTGGATGTATCTCCAGCTGTCACAAACAACACATCTGGGACGAGTGGACAATGCACGGCCTCTCATATATCACCCCCTCTCATTTGTTGTGCCATCCACTCGTAGTTCTTACGGAAATGTATGAAGCATAATACACCTATGCACCGACCTTTTTTCTTTTTCTTTCACGCGACTCGGTATTTACTTTGACCGTAGTAAATTTATGTTGTGTTTCATAAAAAAAAAACGCTGTTTGAGGCAAAGCAGTGCTATCGGTGCAAAGTCGTGTTTACCAACTCAATTTGCACGCCTTACAAGCATGAAGGTGTCGTCTTTCATCGCTGGAATAAAAAAAACCTATTCATGTTCTCTCCGCTGCTCAAGCATGTCAGAAGATACATAATTCTCGCGCATCCTACCCAAACCCAATAGCACGTAGTTAAAAGCAGTGGCCACGTACTATTTTGGTATATTTGCAAGCTCCGTCTACACTCTCTCAATTAGACCCTCACAGACGAGACTGTAGCTCATTTGTGCCAAGTCATCTCTCGCCATAATTTCTCTCAGCTCTCCGAATTGGTTGTTCGTAACTGCTGCAGTTGGTTAGGGGTATGCATCGTATATGCCCTCTACAACACACAGGCGCACACAAAAACAAAAACATAACACTTCGTACTGTGATGAGGTAACTGTTTTGCTTATTGCTTTGACCTCTGGTTTGCTTTATGAGTTTGTAGAGCACTGGCCAAAGTTTTCTGATTAAATTGTATTAATACTCGTCAAGGGCGCCACTCAGGTGATTGCAGTATTAGAGTCACTCGCATCATTGAGAAACGAGAGGCGTGGCTTAACATGTTCACGCTTCTTGCTTCGTGATTCGGTCTTCGATATTCTTACAGCTAGCGCTGTAATCGCATTAACTAAGGAGTAATAGTAAGGTGCACGGAACTTTCCGCGCCCCACGTTTCCTAAGTTGTCCGTTATTGTAGTAGAATACCCAAAACTGCAGATGGCCCCCCAAGTGCCCTTTGGAACGCCAAGCCCATACTTCTGTCGGGAGCGCAGCATTAACCTTTAGATAACCGGATAGTTCTGTGACTCGAAGAACCCGATTATTTTACTCGACGTTTACGTTCAGAGTCCAACGATAAATAGGAACGTTTTGAGCCGTTCTTCTACTATTCAAGTTCAGTCTCGGGCAAAGTTGGCCGAAGAGACAGTAAGTCGGAAAACCGCGACTCTTGCATGACGAACGCCATCGTTGTACTTTTCAGCCACCGTCGACTCGGAGGTGTGGAGGGATGGAGTGGAACCTCGACCTGACCCATGAAATCGCTCGAGTTTTACGCTGTAGAGGTCCGACCAATCGCATGGCTGCTTCAAGGAGCTTCTATTCGGAGGCACATGTAAGCCGAAACCCAGCGCCTGACGGCGCAGTATCTACCGCTCACGAAGAGGGAAGCAAGAAATCAATTATTCGCCGATAATCGGTCAACCTTGAAGCGAAGACCAGTCGCTTTCTCACGGGAGGTTTCCAGCCAAGCGACTCTGTTTCCGGAAAACTTTGAATTTACCGTGCTTCAGCCTCGTTCTATTTTTACTTTTCGTTTTTTTTTGTGTGTGTGTTTTTTTTAAAGTTATTGTACAATGGAGGGTTTATTTCAGTGCATTATTCTCAAAAAAAAAAAAAACATTGCCTTTTTTATTTTGTGAAAACTCCGGCGTACTCTTCAAACATGACTGAATTCGCAAACATTGGTTCTCTTTATTCTACGAAATGGAATAATTTACTCACAACTTTATAAGCTTTTTTCGCTAATTGCTAAAATTAGTCACCTTAAAAATTGTCACTAAGGTCACGTGCAGAGCTTTCAGTATTACCTTTTCTTCGTGCTGTTTGATGGCAAATACGGTTGATGAATTAATACTGACCACTCGCCAAAATCGAAATGTTCCCAAAGCGACAAAGTATTGCTGCGTACACTAGCGTTATACTCCTCCGCCTAGTGTATCACCAATCGGTTTATATATCATTCATTCTAACATTACTGGTTTCTCATTCATTGCAATAGTCCAGCACCGCATTGGCGTTTCTAGTAAAAGCACAAAATACATCGGGTCTCTTGAATAAGCATGTTCTTTATTTCTACTTTCAGACATAGAACAGTGTGTAAACTACTCACGCTTTTTAGATAGAAAGGGAAAAGATAAAGTACTAGAAATTAAACGAATAAGCTGAAGCAATAAATTATTTTATGGGATCGACGAACAAATGTCGGTTGGCTCGTTGGAGATATGACTTCCGTGGAACGACTAACAAGTATCGAAGAAAGAAATTGGGTATCTGACCCGAGTAAAAGCCATAAAATCTGAACGGAGATTAACTTTTTTATATATATTTCATACTCAATCACTGCTTCCCCAATTCGGTCCGCTCGAGCGGTTTTCGTGATTGTCCCTTCATATCGGCAATAAAATGTAAAAGCATCGGCCGGCTGCCTGGATGGCCGCGGAGAACGAGTGAGACACCCGGAAGGATAATGAAACTCGATGGGTTTCTCCCGGACAAAATTAATTGGAAGCAGTTAATGAGCAATCGGGAGAGTGGACGCAGTGATCCCACTTCCAAACAGAGATGCTGCGCTTTCATACTCGGGTACTTCAGATATTAGAATGACGCTAGTGGCGGGAGTTTTATTTGTTACTTTCAATATTATTCTAAAATTTGAAATACTAGCAGAGAATATTCAAAAGTGGTTTATCAAAGCGGTTTTTTTTTCGTTTTCTTTTTTGTTTTGAGGGGGCGGGGGGCCCTATTATAAAAAGTATTTTCATTTTATTATAATTCATACCCTAGGAAAAAAAGATTACTACCCCCCCCCCTCCCCCGGCAACAAAAAAAAAGATATATATATAGATATATATATAGCTTATTTGAATGTTTTATTGAGTTTCTATTACGCGCTCAAATAGGAACAGCGTCGCACTACTGCTCTGCATGCACTAATGGCTTACAATGTTTGTTCCTAATTCGAGCAACTTTAGTTTCTGAAAAGGGGCGATCCTTATTTCATACCGCTTTTACTGAACGTTGACAGTGCTCGATGGTTAATTAATGATAGGATAAATGTCACCACCAGTGAGCTTAATGGTTGTTTTGGTATTTAACTTTATATTTATACTTTTATGGATGCCTTTAGAGTTTCAGTAATTATTGCATTTATATCAGAAACCAGATTAAATTATACACCCTTCAAACTGTAACTACGTGAGATGAACAAAATTGAATCTAGATATAATTCCCGAACCCTCTTCTTTGTAAAGAACCAGGGGCTAAACGTACTGAAGCGATTGCTTTTGAAATGGTGAGATGGTTTCCACACTTTTAGGTATGCAAACAAGATCCAGAACAAAAGCAGTGAAGATATAATTCGAGCCCGATTTAGGACTAGACATTTTGATTATCTTTGTTTTTCGGCCCCCGCTGAACGCTTTAAAGTCGGTGGTTTTCAAGCCCGTCAAATAGTTTCTTAACATGTCTCTGATATATTAATACTGACAGAAAGGGAAAGCCGATTACAACTCCCTGTAACGCCGAATTGGAGCTCAGCACTTGAGGAGGAGGAGGGAAGGGTACTGAGGGGAGGGTATACCCCTCCTCCTCCTCCGCCCTCTCCTCCTCCTCCCCTTATTTTTCAATCTCCTCCGGGGGGGGGGCCGTCGTGACCCCCCTGGGTCAAGTGACCCCGGAGGGGGATGGGGGCTGCGCGGTGCATTATGGGACATTTCCCATAATGCACAGCGCGGATTACGCCGACGCCGACGGCGGCGCCGCTCAAGCCGGAAACGGGCGCCTAAGTGCTGCGCTCTAAAAGCAGTCTTAGTTTTGTGTCAACAGACCTGTAACACTCTACTAAACAAAACAGTTTGGTTAAGAACCTACTACCCTGAACATAACTCTCCTTTTGCGATTTAGACAAAAATCATTCAGTCAAATGTTATTGTTCAAAGAAAATTATTGATCAAAAGTGACGTAAACATTAGAGTGAATATGCTGAAAACAAAAAGTAAGCTAAGAAAAGTAGATAACCTCGTTGTAAAGGATGCACCTTCAATGAAAAAGAAGATATACACAAGGTGTCACACTAGTTACGGCTGTTTTGAGACAATACATCTATAGAGTCATACTCAACGCAAGAGATATTGAGTAATCTGACCGAACTGAACTACCATCCTAACTTGCTGAGGAAGCGAGATATAAAATTAAACAGCAATTCGTACCTTCGCAGCCTGCACTCGACCCCAAACCAACCTCCCCCTTCCCCCTCGCAAGCAAACTGTCCGTAACTTTTCCACGGTCCATCATGTTGGTGTATACCTAGTCCTCGAGACTTCAGCTCCTATATCGTCTGCGTCAGACTGGACGTGTAGTGGAAACGGCGGTATACATCGCGCCCCCTTTTGTCCCCCGCAGAGATCGGATCCCCGGGAGACACCAAACATCCATTTGGCGTGACACCGGAGTATCAACCCGTACGGGAAAACAAGAACCCTGAGGAACAGGAAAGTGCTGAACGAGCCTTGCAAGGAACAAGAGAAAGAAGAGACGTGGAACAAACCCGTACCGATCCGATGGAGGCGCCGCGTGGGCCCTCTTTATTTGGGGTCATCATCGCCGTCTTCGTTTGTCAGATAGATGGCCAGATCGGGAGCACCAGGGCGCTCGGGGCCGCGGGGTGGAAGCCCTGCCCGATGGCCGATCAGGGCTCATTTAACGGGACGGGGTGTTCTCGAGGTGAGCCCCCGGCTGTTGGGGAGGCCCGGGGCAACGCGGGGTCCGGGCCACGAGGAAAAAGAAAGGGAAGCGGAAGCGAGTGGGTGGCGGGGGCGGAAGTAACGAGAATGCGACGGAGGAAGAGAAATGGACGTGATGGACCTGCACGGATTCGCCGACCTCGCCCGAGTTGGCGAGTTATCGGGGCCCCGACCGCGGGGCAGGTTCGTCGTTGTGCCTCTTTCCGGAGTGCGGCTCCTGTTGCGACCGATCGGAGTCGTCGTTCGGTTGTCGCGACTCGAGGCCCTTGTCATCCAAAAAAGGTGATCTGGCAAAAATAAAAGTATTTGTGTGAAAACACGGTAAGATGTCGTGAGAGAGTGATTTATATCGAATCTGTCGCTGCACTACCCTTCCAGAGGCCAATAAACTTATATTTTTTAAAGAATGGCCTTAACAAAAATCTAGGATATAGTCCAATAAAGCTTGTCGTCTTATTGTTTTTAATTTACTGCCCCTTTTTTTCTTGTATTCTTGTATTCTTTATAATACCCAATATTTTACACTTCTATTAGTTCAGTTTCGAAATCCAGCTGTGAAGAAGTTTCTCATTTAATTCACCTTCAGCTTTTACCGCTCAACGAATGCACACGATAATTGTGCAGATCGTGCCCCATTATTGAAAATTACGGTAATCGAGGTTAGCCCAAAGCCGTGTATGTAGAGAGTTGGTCATTCATTGGTAAGAATAGGGCGAAAATAAGGGCCCGTCATTTGCCCAAGCCGTTTCAGTGACCTTGGGCGGAATGGATTCACAGCTCTTGGGACCAACCGCTAGTCTCAAATATTCCCCTTCGCTATGGCAATGAGCTCAACAAATACCACCCATTCACAATTTCTAGGTAAGGATGTATTAAAGTGTTTCATTTCAGCACCCTAGAGTTGAAATGTGCGACTTTTCGTAACTGAAAGGGTAACGCACGTGACGTTGTCGTCATGACGAGATTTGACCCAATCCCCAAACGCGCAGCCCACATTCGCAGTGTCGCCTTAAGTTTCAGGAAAGGTTTCTCGTCAACGTAGGCTTTGAAGGCTCAATAAACGCACTCAGCACCTTGAAACTCCCCTTTTTCACCAATATCTTACAAATATACATTCATGTACTTTCAGCCCTCATTCAAAACCAAAAACATACCTACGCCGCGCTACGCGAATCCTTCAGGGTCATCCCAGCGCCTTCTTACTTCACAAGTTAATCACGGAGGAATACGCGTCGCTGGCGCCGCCGCCGGTTTTGCCGCTCCACCCCGGCTTCCGCCAGCTCCTTCCATTGGCCAGGCTCTCTCTATACGCGGCTCTGGGTTAGCATAGCCCAGGTGGCCCTCTGGTGGGCATATACATGTCATTTGTATGTGTTATGGGGATCAAAAATTACTTACAATGACTGCCAGATTGATCATTGTTAGCAGTAGCCAACCGTCATAACCAAGACGGATGGTCAAAATCAAATTTCCCGGCAGGCACTACGTTCAACATATGTAACAGCCCTTTTATATAGGCGCTCTAAAGTCCAAGTCAATGATATCCACACGTGCCAACATTCTTATTTTTTCTTTAGCTTTTCAATTTAGTAGAAATACTCAGTTGTTTCGAAAAATGAGAACCGGAAAAAGGCTTAGGGAGGGTGTGAGTGATGTGCCTCTAAAGAAACACTGAACTCCCTCCCTCGCCTGTCCCCAATTTTTTTTTTTTAATGCCTGGGTGAGACACGTAGGTCACAAAATGAACTTTCACCTAAGTGTTTTCATTAGTGCAATATATACGTTCCGAATCTTACCCAAAATTAGAAGCAAATTTGAAACATGGTTACAGTTACGCGTCGACATCTCGATACAGAAGTATGTTTCAGAACCGCTTTTAACTCAAAATGTGTCTCGCGGTGTAAATATCGCGCCGTTCCTTTTCTTTCCTTTTACTTCTTAAAAGGATTGGGGGAAAGGGGGGGGGCCCATATTTTGTGGCATGCAAGTGTTACCCAAACACAAAAAAAAAATTCTGGGTGTATTCCAAGTCTTTTTAAGAAGTCGTGAATATCCCTAGCGTTAAATATAGACTCCGTAACAGCACTGGGGAAATCACCGCACATCGTAACGCGCACTACCTCATGGCATCTCGATCCATGAATAGGCTAACGACAGCTTGAGATGGCAGTGAGAAGCGGGAAAGGTTAACCTACCCTTTTCGTTTCCTGGCCAGCGAGTCAAAGCTACGTCTCTACACTGGACCTCCATTACGAACCTGACCTTCACAGCACGCCCTTCCCCTGGATGAGCCAGCGGACGGCAGAACAATGGCAAGCACCCAAGCGATCTCGGAACAACAGCGACGCTAGAAGGCACCCAGCATTGAGTCAAAAATCCGGGGCATTGTTTTGTTCCATCTCTAGGGGACACTTTCTGCAGATCAACAAACTCACGAAAAGAGCCGCATTCCTTAGCTGGACGAGAAAAAAAAAACAATTTCTCACAATAATAATTGAAATGTGCGTATTAATGCATGCATGTATGTATGAATGAATCTGTATGTTTGCTTGTATGCATTAAGTATTATGCATGTATGTGTGTATGAACATATGTTTGTGTGCGTGTATTCATGTATGTATGGATAGATGGATGGATGTATATATGTATGTATGTTTGAGGCGCAATCTCTTTGGATTGAGTCTTGTAAAACACGGCAATAAATGAAAAAAAATAAAACCAGAGAAAGAAAAAGGAAGAAAGAGTGATGGCTAGCACATGTGACCTATGCCCACCAGCCACCACTTTCTCACAGTCAATTTAATCAGTTCACGTGACACCGTAGGCATCAGGTGACTGCGTGACTGTTTGCACCTCTGTTTAAAAGAACGGCAGAAGTATGGGTCCTCTTGGTCACACCGCGGATCTTACAGGCGAGTCTGCCACCATGCCCCGATTCTCCGCTTTGAGCATGCTACATGGTCGTGGTCGTTGGTGAAACCAAGTGCCTGCACGATGCGGGAGACCACGATAGGCGTCAGGAAGTGCGCACTGCACGCCAGCAACAAGCGTTCAATATTCTCTTCGTCGGCTTCACACACACTGCGCTATGCAGGGCACCACCACGGGCCTCAATAAGCAGTTTACTGCCTAGGGTGTTCCCGCAGAAGGTCACCTGGGTGATCTCAGTCTTCAGAGACGCGTACATGTGCATGCTACATGTGCATGTGCATGGTGTGTGTTCCCGCATGCCACTAACCCAACGGTTTCTCTCGGCCCTCTTCACTTGCTCTCGCGCTGAAATAACCCATTCCTTTTCAGTTTGGGGTTCAGTGGCCAAGCGGAAAATCTCAGACTTCACCCCAAGACGAGTGACTCGCTTCCTCAACGCCGAATTATCATTCTTGAGGAGAATTTACATAAAAAAAGAAAGACGTTTACAAATCTCTGTAGTTCGAAATTCGAGCACAGCTCTTGAGGAGGAGGAGGGTAGGGTATGCCCCTCCTCCTTTTCCGTACCCTCTCCTCCTCCTCTCCTCCTCCACCTTTCCTCATCCGTACCCTCCCATATCTTTATCTTATCCTCCTCCTCCCACAGTTTCCCCGCAAAATTTTGCTGAAAAATTTACGCCACGTGGCCTCAACACCAATTCAGTTTCTTCGCTATATTTAACGGGAAAAATGACGTCACATGACTTGGTGCCTTGTAAACCTATGAATAAATTCAGTTTCTTTGCTAGATTTATCTGGAAAATTGGCGTCACGTGACCTCAACACCAATTCAATTCCCAGCTAAATTTAGCGGGGAATTGAATTGGTGTTGTCACATGACGTCAGTCTTCCCGCTAAATATAGCGAAGAAACTGAATTTGTCCGCTAAATCTAGCGGAGAAACTGAATTTTCCCGTTAATTTTAGCCGGGAATGAAATTGGTGTTGACGGCACGAGACGTCAATTTTCCCACTAAGCTTGGCGCCTTTACACCGACGCCGCGAAAGACGTAAACGGGCGCTTAACAGCTGCGCTCTAAAATGCGCCTAGCCCAGCAGTCTTTGTCCATGTAGCGGAGAGGCGTGTAATATTCAAGCTTGCTTTTGGCCTACCGCGCTTCAAAGGAAGTCTGCTTAACCTTTGACCAGTTCTTTGGCTACTTGTCCATGGCATCCCTGTGCTTGATGTTCGACCTCCCTTTGGTGCCGCTCGAGGTACGTGCGTAGCTCAGTGAGAACAGAAATGACCGCGTTTACAAAAGTCAGCCCAATCACAGCTCCAGCCTTCGAAAGTTCTTTGGTGACAATGTATCGGTCACTGCTCCAGAGGTTCCGCCTTCGCAGTTTATTTTTCTTGTTGACTGAGGATGTCCTGAGGCCCTCGTGGTGCTTGGCCAAGTTGTCATTTGTAGCCGACAGCGTCACTTTGAGGTACCTGTATTTGCTGTGAAAAAGAATGGTTGAACCTTGCTAGGTGAGCGATTGAAGAGTGCACTCCTCGCCAGAAAAAAATACTGTCGCTGGCTTACCAGTGTTGAAGCGTAGTCGAAGTGGATCCGTTTTGGTTTCATATGCGACAGGCAACCTCCTCATGTCTTCCACACTTTCAGCTATCAGCCCGATATCATCAGCATACGTAAGACCGGGTAGTCGTCATGCTACCACATCACCATGTAACGGTGCACCCGACAAAAAACCAACGCCAGTTTCTTCAAGTGTATTTTCGATGCTAGACACATGCAGCATAAATGTATAGCGTCGGCTACTACGGACGTCCCTGTCGTAAACCTTTTAAAACTGTGACCGCGCCTGATGTCACGCCATTGAAAGATGCCGTTACAACATTGCCGTCGTATAACCGATGAATTAGATTCACCCATGCTGGGGACATGTTAAGCCACCACAGCCTTTCGAGCAGCGTGAAAGGAGGGACAAAATAATAGGCCTTTGCAATTTTCAGAAAGCGGCATATCAGTGGTCGCCGCTCCGCTCGCGCAATCTCGATACGTACGGTCAATGTAAAAGGTTATCATCCAACCGACGGCCAATTTGAAAACCCTTCTGCAGTTCCGTAAGTACGCCGGCTCCTTTAGCCCTGTCTGTGATTCGCCAGTTGACGATGGTCGCTAATACTCTGTAGGAAACTGCCGTGACGGTAAGCTGCCAGTATAGTCATGCAACAGCTGCATGTTGCCACCTTCCTTCGGAATGATGATTACTCGATCGCGCTTCCAGCCGTTGGAAATGTGGTCATTATCGAAGCATATGCGACTGAACAGCTGGGCCAACTGCTCCCGCGTGTCGGGTCCTAGGCCTTTCAGTACCTCAGCCAGAATCTGTCAAGCCTCCGCGCAGTGCCGCCGTTCAACCACGCAAGAGCGTGTTCGACTGTTCCGACTATAGTGTTGTGTCTTCATTCGTCGATGTAGTCAGCGGTAGATCTCTGACATATGGGCTCCCAGCTGGCATGCTCTCTGTTTCGTGGCTGTTTCGTGGCTGGGGTCGTCCCAAACAGGTCATAAAGGTGTTTATCCAACAGTGCTTTCACGTTTTCCACTACAGCTTCACTTTTGGCATCGAACAGTTGAAGAGGAACTTCGCCGATTTTTTTAGCTACCTAATCGGAAAGCATCATCTGAATGCGGATGGCTTCCTGATTCCGAAATGCTGTCTCGTACCCTCAGAATCACTGCATTTAACTAAAAAATTTATATTTTGTTCGCTGCCGAAACCAATACATATTCCTCCCCAGTGTTTCCCCAGTTTTCCCTGACATCCAAACGTAACGTCACCGGCGGGCAGCGAGGCTCGCGGCCGGCAATCGGGTTCGCTCGCGCCTGCCTTTCTCGCGTTGAACAGCGAGAAAACAGGAGCGTTCGTGCTATCTGAAGTTGATGATTATCTCTAGTTGCCCTAAGTATGACCTTGGCCTACGTGCTGAACTATGAGAAAGTAAAAAGAAAAACAGAAGCAATTGGGATTTTGATAAAACCGTTTTTGCAACTCGGTGTGCTCTAGCCTCGGCTCGCTAGTTTCTTAAAATCGCATGTAAATCCGTTTTATTTTTATCAGAAGCTGGCTGGCAAACAAATATTGTAGATTTACGCAATTCATTTTTTGTAAAATTACCAAAGCACCGCGGAAAATACTCGGAATTTGAGTACAGGCGCCCCACATGCTCGCATTACCTGAAGGAAAGTGCAATTTGTTTTAGATTTTCTGTTGTTAAGTTACTGTTGCAGGCCCCAGCACGTGTAACTACTTTTGTGGCATGCATGTGCTCCTTGGTGCTTAAGTAATTTAGCAAAATATCTATAGACCATTTCAGAAAAGCGCTTCTGGTCGGTACCATTTTCAGCGTTAGTGCGTGTGGCGCGTACTTTGCTCGCCTTTCAAAAAGGCAAACATGCGCGTGCTGGGCTGTGACCTAACAAATGCAGACTATGGTTATCGTAAACAATGAAATGTATACAATGGAATGAACTGCATTTGTGTAGACCAGATGGCAGGTTACTGGCCATGAAGATCGTGTTAAAATGACAATTAAAAGAACTTCGCAACCACCAAGCCAAACATCAAGATGCAATGGAATGCGTATAAGATAGACAAATACACTGTTCGTCATATAAAAAATATTTGCTTAAATATACAATAGTGCGTAAGGTACAGAAATGCATCATAAAACTTTATTCAAAATAAGTCAACAAATTTCATGAAAGAAAATAGTGTACCGCTATTTGTCTTTTCATTTGTTTTCGGAGTAAAATGCAACACGTTCACACACTCATACACAAGTGCACATGGGAAGGGGTTAATTCCATATAAGATTTTGTTTTAAATTAAGTTATCGTTTAGCTCAGTTTCCATAAGTTGTAAATTCGCATGCCTCCCCTCAATTACATTACTATTTTCATGGGTTAAAAAAAAAACTTTTCAGCCCTACATAAAAATGTTCAGCAATAGAATAAATTAAAGACGTTTTCATTACTTCTTCTGCAGAGAATATTGCACGCCAACCATTTGACAAGCCAGGCAAAGGCTCTATCGTATATTAATGGAGCTCAACATGTGCTTAATAAACATCTGTAATACCAGACAGGAATAGTAATGTGTCGAAAGTCATGTCTAAACTCAGACTTGAACTTTGTTTAGACCAGAGAGTTATTACAATAAACACTAGAGGCTCAGCTGGCCCTAGTGTCTACGGGACTTCCGGTTGTAAATTGAAGCAGACTGCATGCAGTCTACTTTTCCAGTCCTCCTGTGTATTTCTATGGAAAAACGTACGTGTTATATTTTTTCCGCCAGGGATTAATAGAAATCAGCGTAGTTTCTTTACTCGTAACGGGTACCATGTAGTTTTATTCACATTATAAAAGTGTAATTCATTTATTTAACTTTTTTTCATTACTCAGCGATGTTTGAGTTAGCAGAAATTGAGGCCCAGGTCTATGTTGTACAGCATTATATGTGAATAAAAGCTATGAATTCAAGCAAAAAGAACAACGATCGTATTTATTTCAGAACAACGACACTCGCTTACTGCTTTATTTCGATTATTATTGCAAAGTTTGTTACTAATCCAGTAAGTGTTCTTCGTTCCATAACTCCATGCTTCGTTCTCGTCGTCTGTTATGATTGTTTGATTTTGCATATATTAGCATCCTTTGGGTGTTTTGTCAAGCTCATTCACTCTGTGTGCTTCATAGCAGTGACTGTATGAGTAAGTACGTGCCCTATAATAGCAGTCTGCAACGTCAACACTTCATATGCATCTGCATTTCGCTATTTGAGAGCAGTGTTCGACGCCTGAATTATAAGTAAAAAACGCTCTAACTGACGCATGTTTTTGAACATCCGATTGTAAAATGTTCCAAACTTTTTATTATGACACCACACAAAGCAATATTTGCTCTTATAATTGAGCGCGAAGAGAAAACGAATTTGCGCTTTCCCATGGGAATGCACTACCGGAAGTCGAATTTAGAGTGCTTGCTGTCGGCTTCAAAATGCAACAGCACACTAGCGCCACCTGAACCTCTAGCGTTTGTTGTAATAACACTATTGTTTAGACGTTTTACTTCTCGTCTTCGACATATCCGCCGTGTGACTGGAACTCCAAGAGAAGCCCGAGATAGATTCAATTTCCGAAACAAAAAGAATGTTTACAAAAAATAAAAAAATCACTGAAAGAATCGTGAATAACAAATGCGACTGTGCAAAATGTCGACTATAGTGCGAGATTGTGTACTATTTGTCTCAATATTATTAGCGCTCCTCTTTGGACGGATGTTGTAGTGGTCAGAGCCGGCTTGAGTTTGCGCTTGTTGCCCTTGCAGCTCTTCCAGCTGCAGAAGAATACTCAACTCGCAGCACGCGGCTATAAAGCATTCCGAGCATAAGTGAGAATGTTTCACGTGACACTCTCTGCACACAGTTCGCGCAGAAGCACCTTGATGTGGCTAACCTCCATCGCTGCTACGGAACGCATTTTTTTTTTCTCCCACGAAAACAAGGGTAAAATAGAAGCTTTTTCCCGGCATGTTCCTACAACATACCGCGGAGCACAGATTGCTACCTATTGCAAAGGAACTTTCAAGCTTGAAGCTGGAAAGAAATAATCTCGATCGCTGGCGCTCAGAAAGCCACTTCGCGGCTGCCCCAGTTACTCGCCCGCCTGCCCGCCGGTGACCTACGCGGGTAGGAAAAAGTAAAAAATTTCATTGTTGCCAGCAGAGACTCTGTCGCCTCCTAGAACCATCGCGGCCGGTGTAACTTAAAAATCCGATAACTTCACACAAAAAATTTTTTTTCCATAAAATATTTTGGTTATCGGTTGAGGAAAGATTATTGATGCGGTCTGCCGATTTCCAGCCAAATCGGAGACTACCAAAAAATCGGCGGAGTTCCCCTTTAAGGAGAATAGTCTCTTCCATCTAGGGCAGTGGTTCTCAAATTGTGGTCCGCGGACCTTTTGGGCTCCGCGAAGGCATTCTAGGGGTCCGCGAAGCTCAGCCTCATCTCATCAGACAAGCCCAGAAATGAAAGTTGTCTTTTCTTAGGCTGAGAAGAAACGTTCCGATTTTCAGGTGAGTTTTCTTGTGTGTATATCAATAAGAGAAGTCTACTACACACTAGCACTTAGTTATATCCATTTATTAAATCACTATCATAATTAACCTATACTTTTCCTTTCCTTCGCCACGAGCGGGGTCCTTCATCATCTCTGCCGATTCACAAGGGGTCCGCGTGACATCATTGGCTGAGAACCACTGATCTAGGGTACCAATATAGCGCCAAACTTCTCTCAATCTTTTTAGAGCGCAGCTCTTATGCGCCCGTTCCCAGGTTAAGCGGCGTCGGCGTCGAGCGTAACCACGCTAAATTTAGCGGGAAAATTGACGTTACGTGACCTCAACACCAACTCAGTTTTCTCGCTAAATTTAGCGGAGAAAATGACGCCTCATGCATGTCTTGGTGTCACGTCACTTATAGACAAATTCAGTTTCTCCGCTTGATTTAGCAGGAAAATTGACGTCACGTGAGGAGGAGGAGGTGGGGAGGAGGAGGAAAGGAGAAGAGGAGGAGAATGAAAGGACGAGGAGGAAGGGAGAGAATGAAGAAGAAATGGGGACTAGAAGGAGGGGAGCGGAGGAGGAGGGGAGAGGAAGAGTGTGGAAGGGGAGGACGAGCTGCAGAGGAGGTGGAGAGGAGGGTGGAAAAGGGGAGGATAAGGGGCATACCCTGCCATCCTTACCCTCCCCTCCTACTCCTCAAGAACTGCGCTTTAATTTCGGGCTACAGACATTTGTAAACATCTTTAATTTTTTGCCACCCTTCCAGATGTCTGTTGTCTCGTTGCAATCTTCTACAGTTAAAACCTCGATGTAACGAATTCGGTAAAATTCGCAATTTACTTCGTTATATCGAAATTTCGCTATATAGAAATTCGGAGAAAACGTTAAAGAAAGTTTCCACAAATGTTTCCCGGGTGCAGAAAACTCACCAAGGACACCTTTATTTCGGTTGAAAGTAGTTCGTCGTCTTTTCCTGGGCCACTCTTGACATTATTATTCGCATTACACTACGTTAGCATTGCCAGATGTCCTGCACCGCGTGTTCGTCTTGCTGTGTGCTTGTGGACCGCCTCAAGACACCGATCACGTCCACCATTCCACGTTACTGGGCACATCGCAGTTGTCTTGCTCATCAGGCTCGCTGTTGCCACGAAAGTAGCTAGCTATCGCCTCGTCGGTCACCGCCTCCGTCGCAATGACAGCAGAGTCGACGTATAGAAATTGTCGTCGAGGTTGACGTTGTCTGGGACGGCTCCATAGCCTTGAGGGCCCCATCACCCAGGACAACGAGAAACGCACGCTTTTAGTTAGGCCTCGAAACGAACTACGCAGCGCAAATGAAGCCGACGGACGAAACGGCGGCGGATCTAGTGTCCTCTAGTGGCCGTTCTGTACGCCACACTCGCCAGACTCGGCCTGTTCCACCCTCTGCGCTTTATTGGTGGACCGTTTCAGCACGTGTGCTCTTCAAAATCTCCTCTGGGACCCAAAATTTTGTGCCGAATTGTCCATGAAACTTCGTTACATCGAAATTTCGGCAAACGGGACATCGTTACATATAGAGCTAAAAAATACATGGCTTGCATACACTTGCGGTTAGAAAAAGGTATGCACTTCTTTACATCGACGGTTTCGTTACATAGAAGTTTGTTACATAGAGGTTTGACTGTACCTGTTTTTTTCTTGTAAGCAATACCTTGGGTCATTATTTTGAGTTTCCGGTACTCCTCCCACAGTCGCAGTCTCCGGTACTTTCCCAAGCGTGCCTACAACATGGCGATGTTCCCGGTTAGCGTCCTGCCTGCGTTGGATGGAACTCCGGATTTCAGCGCCCCACTACGGCTCAAGCAGCCTTTTTCCCATTGTGACCTTCACTACCGATCGTGGGGTGACTGCCTGTCGAAGGTCAGTAGCCTAGTTAGTATATTCTGGGATCGTTAGACCTTATACTATGCCCGATTCAATCAAGGAACTCTCTAGTCACTCCCAAGGAAGCCACACAACGCAGCCAGTACACAATCAAACAGTTTATCAACTCAGATTCCGTCGCCCCAAGTCCCGTTCTCCCCCAATGCCGGCTGCAGCTGAACAGCTCTTTCCCTGATGACTTCTATCAAGACCCTCTACTGAAGACTACCTACGAGTAGAGTCTCTTTCAACTCAAGACCTCAATGAAGCCTCCTGATGAAGACCTTATGAAGACTGTCCCTCAAAGACTCCTAACTCAAGACCTTATCTGAAGACCCTCGAATCAAGACTCTCCAGACTCCCGCCTTCAATCTCCTTATATAGCCAACCCGACCCCTTTGTCTGCCGCCCTTTCTCGCTTCCACCGGGAATCGCATGCCCATATAAGGCCACGGTCGAACACCCCGGCGCCTGTGTGGAGAGAAATCGGCTTGGTACAGTAACGCGTACCTCAACCGATGTTCGCCGGTATGCAAGCCGGGCACGCTATCCTCGGCGCTGTTTATATGGCAGGGTTCTAAGGGTCCCAGACTGGCGGGGAATGTCGGCTTCGGCGCTAGAGACGATAAAGGAGTCAACAAGTGTTCACACCGGTGTGGAATATGGGCTTTGGCACCGGGAACGTGGAGGCAAAGACGAAGGCTCTCCACAATATGTGAGGGCATTTGTACGCTTATTACTTCGTTCGAGGTCCTGACATGCTGCGTCAATATCACATTCCCACAACTGAAACGTTATTTTGCGTTTCGGCCACCTGCGGTTTTGCTGGATTGTGCCAAAGTGAAGTGTTACGCTGATATGACAACTGCAAATACTCCACTTTTCATCTCCATATAAAATTATCTTTTGAAGGCGACATGCTAGCCTCTTTGTTGCTAGGACGTAGTCGATGCTTGTTCTTCAGTCCCGGGCCATCCACGTGTGTTGCTTATCACACTCTTCTTTAAGGTTTGTGGTCGGTTTGCCTTGCTGCATACCCGACCCGGAGGAATAACACGGAGCCAACGGTTTCAACAACAAGAAACTACATTTAATGGGACATGGACAGGACGATTAACATTGTTACCAACGGCGGCTGAGTCCAGTCAGCGACTCCCCGTGCGCCGCCTCTGATCTGCCTTATCAAGGCGGCGCATCCGATGTGCGCGTGGCTGGCGTGACGTCGCCGCCACGCGGGAAAAGTACGGCACCCTTGCCTCGCAGTCGGGCAACTGGGGTGCGGAGCCGCCAGGGTGCCCACACTTCCCCCCCTCAAGCTTCGTCCGGCATGTCGAAGACGGAGGCGTTGTTGTGGGCGCCAGGGGGTGGATGGCGCTGCTGGGCGGACTGACGTTGCGAGTCCGGCCGGCGCCTTCTGGACGAGTGCGATGTCCCGTTGGCGGTCGCGCTCGCCACGGTGGTGGACGCGTTCGGCGTCCGCTCTCTTGCCCACACTTTGGTCACATGCTGCTCTTTCTGCAGCGGCTCGATCAGCTCCAGTTTGTCGCTTTGAGCTCCTTGCTCTGGATCAGGGCTCGGCTGGCCAGCTGCCGCTCTGTCCTGTAGAGGGTGGCCGCGGTCCATGGTTCCCTGGGCCGCCCCTGGCGCGCCGACGTCCTTGGTGGCCCGGTCCACGATGAGACCGGCCGCCGTGTCGTTCCGATGGCGGGTGTGGCGACGGTGTTGTCCATGAGCCAGCTCCATAGAAAAACAAGGAAGCAGACGACATGGGGCTCAGTTGAGGGTTGAGCCTGACGCTATCTTCGTACCCCTTCCAGAAAGTTGAAAATAACGAATCTGAGGTGGGCACACAATCTTCTCCCCCTCTCTTGAAAAGGGAGCAGATCCGTGGGAGTAGAAAACTACCCCCAAAATGCGAGAGAGGCGAAGCCAAGGAGAAAAAAAAAAGGTTCCTCTCTCTTTCGTGTCACCGACGTCGCAGGTTATACCGCCTCCTTGGTGGAGACAAGGGGGTATCCGGAACGAGACTGCCGTCAGTGTCGTTCCGGTCCTGCAAGGAATCCTCGTCTTCTGCTTGAAAAAATCGTTTAAGGTCGGTGACATGAACAGGTCCGGTTTCCTCACTAGACTCACAGTGAACTAGCTTGTACGTGAGTGGTGAGCACTTTTCACGCACGCTAAACGGACCTTCCCACCTGTTGGCGAGGGAGGCTGCGAAGCCTCGAGCGGCGTCACTCAGTGGGTGAGTACGCCGGAGCACAAAATCTCCCACCTCGAACTGCAAGTCACGTCGCCCCTGGTTGTATTGTTCTGCCTGCTGCATTCGGGCGACGTCGAGATTCTCTCGTGCTTCTCGAAGGTTATCGGAGAAGCGCTTTCGCAGGTCCTCTGCGAACTTCACGTAGGGGCGAAGCCTTCCCCCAGACTCTGTAGAAAGGAGTTTCTTGTTGTTGAAACCGTTGGCCCCACGTTGGGCGCCATTGTGGTCGGTTTGCCTTGCTGCATACCCGACCCGGAGGAATAACACGGAGCCAACGGTTTCAACAACAAGAAACTACATTTAATGGGACATGGACAGGACGATTAACATTGTTACCGACGGCGGCTGAGTCCAGTCAGCGACTCCCCGTGCGCCGCCTCTGATCTGCCTTATCAAGGCGGCGCATCCGATGTGCGCGTGGCTGGCGTGACGTCGCCGCCACGCGGGAAAAGTACGGCACCCTTGCCTCGCAGTCGGGCAACTGGGGTGCGGAGCCGCCAGGGTGCCCACAGGTTTAGAATCTCCAGCTCTTAATCTTCCGAGATCTGTCTCAACATTCGGCCATCGTCGTCTTCGCGACCGTCAATCTCGACATAGTGTCCGTTAAAGTTCCCCATATAATTAACACAGACTAACTTCAATCTAAGTTTTAGATGTCGCGCCGAACACACTTTAGTGTAGTCTTATTTTCATCATGTCTGGAGACTGCGGGAAAATGATTGAATAAAGGAATACCGTTATCGGTGTGTTAGCCACCTTTCCATGTACCGATACGTGTCCGCGGCACCGTTCATATATTCTAATGCATGCTTGTCCTTCGCTTGGCCATATACACCTTTTCTACGTGGGCACCGTCATCTTTAATTCTGGAACTTCCGGTATGCGTGAAAACATCGCTTTCTTCTCGCCTCGACGGTAGAACGTGTTAACATTTTAATTGCAACCGTCAGTCGTTCTTGTTATGACCCTTCTGTACTTTTTTACTTATTCAGGGCTGTAATCTCTTGCTTTTTTTTCGGAACGCATACCGGATATGGAGACAACGTGGCTGGGTGCGAGGCTAAGCTGAAAAAGGTGTATAGGATGCGAACAGCTCCTCCCCGTGAGTCGTCTGCCACTCTGTTACACTCAGCCCAGCAAAAAGACGGCTCTACGGGGTATACTTCAGCGTCACGCAACTCTGTCACAGCAACCCCGAACAAAGAAAAGCCTTGTTCACGGAGTACTACATAGAGTTCAGCCCATTTTTGTTAACCCTTTCCTGTCTTCAAATAAAAAAAAAAAAACAAGGACAACACATTTTTTGTGGTTATCCTTGCTACCGCCGCGCCAGTAACTCGTTCAACACTCCTTCTGACGCTGCATGGCTGCCAGTTGCTGGCGGACTAGGTGGTTCACAGAGGGCACCAGCTCCGGCGGCAGGTAGATGCGGGATGCTGAAGGTATTTATCCAAGCAGTCGTTCGTCATTGGGTTGCGCACAAGAAAGGTCGGCTCACGCAGTTGGCCCTGAAAAAACATTTCTTCCTGGCTACCTTCCCTTAATAATGTTATTCCACAGCTGTGTCCTTGAAGATGTCCATTTTTGTGGTATGAGAAATGGGGGCACCCACACTGCAGGAAGAGGTGACTCTGACCGGTCCTCCCTTTGATGTTGTGGGGTATACACAGGACCAAGAAGGTTCGGCGCCTGTTGCCGTACAGTCTCGTTTACGATTAGTGGCGTGTTCACGACCTGATGGGGCTCCATTCATCCTGGGTTCAAAAACAACCCTGGTTGGTCGTGAGTAATCCCTTCTTTTGGTGACTCTGTTCTGTGTACTGCTACGGGATGCTTCCTATATCGCCCCCTGTTCTTCCCACTCTGGCCGCTGATGTCCTTTCTTTGCAACCGTAAGAAACGGGTCACCATGGCAACCGCTCTCTCTAATACGACTTGGGTGCCTTCTTTGCGATAGTGGAGTCCATTCTTTTGCATTGCTGGGATTCTGCCCAGCTCGCGGCGGAGTCGATAAACCTTGCTCCAATACTCTTGCATGTCTGCTTCATCTTCACATTCAGTAGCACGGTCGTAACGTGTAGTCCCTTTCCTCAGCCGTGTATCTGTAACACCAAGCTTATGGCCAGTGATTCCTTACGTTTGGCATAGTGCTGCCTCAGACGCTTTTTATCACGTTCGGTTGCTCGCCCTTCAGAATGTCATTCAGCTCCACGTGCAGTATATACATCCGTGTTACACTCCTCGCCCTTTTCCTCAGGTTTTCGTCATTTCATGCACTACCTTAGTTGTGGCTCTTCTGTTCGTTATGTACTTCACGCTTTTGGGGATTTCGAAACTCCTTGATGAGACCTCGAGCCATCCGTGCGATACTGTGGGGGCACGGCACCGCAGTTTCGATGTCTCGCTAACCCGTCATGTTTCTACGGGCGCTGTTGTTGATTACCCTGGACGTGTTATCGGCTGTCCCTCTGGTACGGCTGGTCATCCCCCCTGTGAGTGAATGGCATGTGGACGTGTCTGGCCACACGAACCGTGCACCTGCGGAACTCCCCTTGACCTTTGCCTTTGTGTTCGCCGCATTTCCCGAGTTCACCGCCACGTTTGTACACTTCGCCGTTTGTCGTCCAGCAACAAGGGATATACGCCAGCTGATTCAACCACCCAAAAGCACACCCTTTTCACCGATGCTTTGGGCCACGGCACCACGGTTTCGATGCCTCGCTTACCCGTCATATTTCTACAGGTTAGTTACTATGATACCCACGGTTACCGTGAGAATGTTTGTTTTCTAACCAGGGTCGTAGCCATCCCATTTCTTGAATCGTGTGCGCGCGGCTGTGCTTTTAGAGTGCAGCTCTTAGGCGCCCGTTTCCAGGTTGAGCGGCGTCGGCGTAACCTCGCGTTGCATTATGGGATGTTTCCCATTATGACGTCACACGTGACGTCGCGAGGGTAAAAGTTTATCGTTAAATTTGACGGACAAATTTGTCGCTAATTTTTGCGGAAACGTTTCTTCTAAATTTAGCGGGGAAATTTTTCCGTCAAATTTGTCAGAAAAATTTCCCCGCTCAATTTAGCGTAACATTTTCCCGTCACATTTAGCGAGAAAATTTTACCCTCGTGACGTGACGTGACGTGAAACGTTACGTCATACTATATTTAGCGGATATCTTTCCGCTAAATTTAGCGGGAAACTTTTACGTCACGTGACCTCAACACGAATTCAGTTTTCCCGCTAAATTTAGTGGAAAAAGTTTTCTCTAAATTTCCTGGCTAAGCCGAAAATAATAGATTATATAACTTACAAGAGTATACGTGCTCTTTACAAGCAGGGCGTATTCTTATATTGCTTGTTAAATCGTACATTAATGCAGAATATAAAAATAGCAAAATGTATAAACTCAAGGCAACATTGGTTTTGTAGAAATACTTATTTAAATGCAATATAAGATTATGCAATTGAACAAACGTGGACTAGTGTACTTATAGTAGATGTGGTCATGCATAGTCTGCGAAAATTACTGTTCAATGTTGTGATGTTTTTTTTACCAAATGACAGAAACATTTATACATAACTTGAATGCACAGTTAAGTACTCAAGCGTCACCAGCTTTGATACGAGTTGATATTGGTTCGTCACATTGATGATTTTTTTTAAATTATTATTATATGTCCTGTCCCAACCTCGCGGCTGGCAGAATCTATAAATTAAAAAAAATAATAATCCCGAACTCTGACCGGGCATTCACCTGAAAACGTAAGAAGCGGATAAACAAAATGTAGAAACGTCTCTTGAACTTAAACCCTATTTTCTCAACAAACAGGTAAAAGACTAAACGACTGACTTTGTGCTTGAGAGAACCCAACTCCAAAGAAAAATACAAAACGTTTTAACTAGCACCCTTCCCTTCCAATATCCAAATAAATCCATAAAAAAACGTCGCTGCCACAACCACTATATAAGAGCGACGCAGAGTGTTTCTGCAACTGAAGCCCTCCGATTAATACTGATCGGAGAGTTTCTCGTTCACCTTAAGATTGCGAACATAAACGCAATAAAAGGAACACGATCCCAAAACAGGCACAGATTCCCGTACATACGTGCAATCATAAATGCACACACAAGCACGTACACGCCTGCACCGGCACACCAAAAAGTATACTGCAAGTGCAACCAGATGGCGACACCTGGCTAGTGGATAAAGTAAAATACAAAAAACGAACAATCATGGTCCAGGCATCCTAGCTGGAGAATCGACAAAAAAAGCACACTAGAAGCAGTCAAGAAAACTCGGGGCCGACACCGTTTGCAGAAAAATAAGTCGGGAGCTTCCCGATCGCCCCTCCAGGCTCGGACTAAATAGCCCGAGCCGGCACCAGCTGGCAACCGTGGCTGGCACATAGCACCCCGCGCCCCCTTTGCTACTTTTTTTCTTCTCTCTCTCTTCCCTTGATCTGACGCGCGTTAAAATATTGCTTACCGCCTTTTGTTTCAGCTTCCCGGTGAAGACGAGAAGTTGGGCACCCCTCAAACCCTCGTCTGTCAAATTCATCATCGGGGGGGGGGGGGGGGGGGGGGGGGGGCAGCCAGCATCGCACAGTTGTGGGCTGGAACAGCCTCTCGTGCGAGGGGTTCGACCTCCCCGTCGATTAGGAAGACTTGAGAACTGCGCGCGCTGTTAGTGAATACATAGGCCTGCGCCTTACGGTGTAACAGACTTCTGTGTGCAGTTTCACGTACGTGAACGTTCACACAGCTTCTCCTGTGTGTTCGAACGTACTCATGCCCTCTACAACACGCGTCTCCTACGCGGTGTCGTGTTAAAGCGTGTTTAGACGTTCTATTGGGGAGTACACCGTCTGTTAACGTGTGAGTGTGAACGAAAAAAAAAAAAAGAATGACACGTGTGTGTGAAGTCTAATGAAATAGAAAAATAAGTTGTCGCTAAAATTTGAATATATCTTCTTTTTTTTCTTCTTCTTTTGCCTTTTGATGGGAAGTTTTGAGATTTCAAACTTGGGATTTAGTTGTTGAGGCAATTTACAGGTTGAACCATGGCACTTCTACTCCGAATTTGTAAATGAAAGCGCAAAATAAACTGAAATTTAGGTGAAGAGTAGCTTAACATATTGCCTGAGAGGATAGAGTTTGGTCTTAAGCGAAACGTTAAAATAATACCAATTTTCCAGTACAACTAAAGAAACCTTGTTTTCGCTTATATGTTTCATCACGTTAACCACCGTTCGAATTAATTTTCGAGATTGATTTATATTTATATTGTTTCGTGAACCTCGCAGTGCCGTAAGACGGAGAGTTAGTCTAAAGGCTTGAAAGGGATCTCCGTGCGTTTCAGTCCTCAAGAAAGATTAGAAAACTTAAATGGACAACCCACACTTAAACGACTTTATGCGGCAGTCGTATTTTATTTCCCAAAACAGCTGAAGAACAGCGCGCTCGGAGCATGTCTATAAGGCCGTCGCCAACCGACACAGTGTGCGACAGTCGAGGACGATGTCTCCAGTTTGTGTAGAACGAAGGCCCTTCCACTAAGAATCCACAACTGCAGTGGTTCCTCGCTTTGAAATATGGTCCAACGAATCGGCGTTTAGTAGAGTATACCGCTCTCCTACACTGCCATTTGTAACGAGAACCTCTTGAACGCTCCCTGCAACCGTTCTTTTTTTTTTTCGGTCCGAGGTATTATTCGAAAGCCGGTCCATTCCTCGAAGATTAATCGTGTTCGGGGCAAGGAAATCTCTTCCAGGCACCGATATATTACCCGACTTAAGTCTGCTCGGTGGCACCATCTACAAAGACTTATTCATTTTCCTTACCAGCCCTTAGACAGACTGCCTGCCGCCTAGTGAAGGCGCCCTCTGACGCAAAGGCGTGTATCCAACTTCCCGCATCATATTAGGGTGATATTTATTACTTTTTTTTTATTGGTGTGATTCTCAGCTTAGGAGATGGAAACCCCGGGGGGTCCTTAGTACTCATCGAAAAAAATAGGACTTTGTATAAAAGCCATGTTGTATCGAGGCATGAACAGTTATTTTTTTTATTGCGTCAACTATTGCGAAAATTTTACTGGTAACTAAAGTGTGCTCAAAAATGCATTTAAGGTAAAAAAAATATTTTTCTCTAGGAGGTAATGTGGTGTTTACGGAAAAATAGCAGCTTATTTCACATAAACCAGGAAACCGCGGTTTTATTGCTGTGAGACTACGCCGTTCTAAAAATATTCAGCGTTAAATTCAAGTTTCGCAAACAAGATTATTCCCCAAAAAGGGTAGTTTTTATTTTTATTCAGTCTGCTTCACTCGTGTGCTTGATGAGGACTGGCACTGAAGAAGGCGGAGCTCATGAACCCTTGATCTCTCCGAGAAAGCTAAACCTTTGCTTCTCTTACGCAGTGCAACAAAAATAAACAAACGCTGTTTATGGAACTAATATTGTTTCTCAAGTCACTGCCTTAAATGTTCTTCTAAAAAAATAGTACTGTCCTGCATTCCATTCCCCTTCTTCAAATGCGTCCGGTTCTCTCGGCGAGAATCGTTGTTTTTCCCCCACTCCGAAACAAAGCATTTCAAAACCAGCAACTTCTTGTATTACAGTCACTTCCTGTGTTATAGTCACTATCATAATAAGAACGGCAGGGTGTCTTTTTCCAATGCCAGGTGTCTAAAACACCCTCGTTGCCTTCCACCGTGCACGAGCCGCGCGTGCAAGCTCGAGGTTCACGAGACGCCGAAGTGTAAAGGCCCGTTCACACTCTTGCGACCTCTTAAATCTTGGTTCCTTGCGACCTCTTAAACCTCTTAAAACGAGAGGACACAGTGGCGCCATCTATCGGGTTGCAGTGTAAACTTGACGGTCCGGCATATTTTCTATTTCTCCCGCGCATTATCCTTTCTTTCTTGGCTCGAAAAACTTTTGGAAACGTTATAAACGAGCCTTTCTCATAGGTATTACGCACATTCGACCTCGGAAATGCCGCAAAACCGTCGCTCTTGTGAAATGCAGTTCCACGATCACCGCATAGATGGCGCCAGAAATGAAATTTTAAGAAGTTTTAACAGATCTGGTCTCTCTCGGTCGTACTCGGTCGCAAGAGTGTGAACGGGCCTTTAAAGAAACAATGCTGCTCACGCAGGAGGAGAGGACAACCCAAAGATCTCACTGCCGTTCTGATCCTGTCAGTAACAATAGTCGGTTGCGCTAGTAAACAATTACTGGTAGCAGACAATACCAATAGTAGATGAAGCAAAGACGTCCAAACCGAGTTCCCCATTATCCGTGACACCGACAGCTCCTCGTTTGTCACAAATAAGGGAACCAAGCGCTCTGTCCTTCGCTTGGTGCCAACGAAAGGCCAGAATAAAATCGCTCGTCCCGCCGTCACTGAGGGCGCGTGCACGGCCGAAGGCAGCAGCAGCACATCCAACTAATTGGGAGGCAGGCAGGCAGGCAGGCGTGAAGCGGGCGTCTCTAGTACGCTTGTCACGAGCACAAGCAGTAAGCACGGGCTGCCGTCATGCTTCACGTCGGCAGAGTGGGCGAGCAGTTCCGGCAGCGGCCGAGAGCTTCGAACCCGGGTTCGTTCGTTTGGGAGCCTATTTTAAGTTCGTCTCCAACCGGTTCTTTGATGGAGCCCGTGCGCGTGTGACGTGTCTTGCTGCTTGATCACAATGCTTCGCTTTCTCGCTAAGCGCATAACACAGCCAGTTTGTCACGCATCTCAGCTGAACAACGCCCGTTGAGACTGACTGATGCAGGGTGCGGGGGATTGTTCGGAGGCCGGTTTGAACCTCTGCCGCCAAACACTCTGCGCCGTGCTTGTCGATAGTGCACCGAACTTGAAACATTCTGCGACGTTGTCTCCACTATAAGAATCCAAGCGTAGCACGAGTGTTCCTCTACATTTTTAAGCGCAGTCGCATTTCCAACTTTATTTTGAGTAAAATAAATATCCTTTCAGTGCGCGTATATCCGTGTCAACTGTAACATAGACCATACACCCGAATTCCACGATAAAAGTGTAAGTAAGATATTAATTAAATAAAAATTATTGTGTACGTCCTTGCCGGAAATCAGATATCATAGATCGAGAGCCTCCAAAAGGGGTTATAAAGATGCTGTTTTAGAGTAAAGTAGAAAAAACCTCACCAGCTCGAGCCTCTAGGTTCTCCATTCTCATCAGCTTCCTCGGAGAGAATAATGAGGTGGCTGCTGGAATGCCACAAATTTTTTAGCAAAAACGAAATACTGCACTTTTTGTGTTACAAGCATAATGCCGTATCAATCATTCTTTCTTCTTTTTGTTTATTGTTAAATTATGAAGTTGCTCTACGGAAAGTTTTCCTGGTAAATGAAAATATACAGCTTACCAATATATTTTTTCTCCTTTGTCATCTCTGAGGAATAACGACTTCAAAATGCTACTTCAAATATTCTAATTGGACGGGCACAGTAGTCTGATAGATACCTCTCCGTAAAGATGTTCACTCAAGAGTGGCTGGCCCTTGGGAGGACGGCAGAAGGTGCAGAGAAAAAACACGCGTTAGAAAACGAATAAAAATTGTCAACAGCTAAAATCGAAAGGCTCAGATATTTAAACAACTCTGTTTCCTTTCTTTTATTTTTTTTTTTTTCATCTTGCTGCAACGGTTGCGATGTGTTCAAACGTTGATGTATGTTCCCGTGAATGTCGGGCTCTAGGCAACCGGAGAGAAACATGGCGTAGAAAAAGGCTCGCATTACGCCTCAATTCGTTTTCTGTGCTGCATTTTGTTTTCTTTTCTATCCACCGTGTTAAAGACGCTGAACAAGACGTGAGAAATACACTCCTAAAAAAGAGGGGCGTAGTGGGTACACCCAGAGGGGGTGTAAGTGCTGCCACATATACTACACCCACAAAGGTGTACAAGTACACCCACAAGACGAGGTGCATACATACACCGTTTTTAAGGGTGCATATGTACACCCTTTTATACACCTTCAGCATTCGAGGGGTGCACATATACACTCAATAATGGGGTGTGTAACTACTCCTTCCTTACACCCTCACTGTCGTTCCGGTGTGGAGTTACACCCAAATTTGAGGTGTAAACGTATTCCCTTTTGTACACCCACGCAATTTTCGGGGAGTACAGATACACCCACCAACAGGGTTTACTTTTGCACCGTTGTTTACACCCACCCCGCTCATAGGGAACATAGATACACCTCATTCAATGGTGTACCATTGCACCTTTTTGTGCACCCACCTGAAGGAAACCCATAAGAAATGTACGCGCCCAGGTGGTTTCAAAAAGGCAGGTAAACAGACACAAGGGATTGTTTTCAAATCTCCTAGAAGTTTATTAGACAGCCTATTCCGTAAACAAGTACAAACGTGCAAGCAATCCGTGATATGTGAAGATGTATAGCGGAGCTGTTACACAACTGAGAAGATTACTGAGCAAACAAGAACCGGGTGATTCTTAGGTAGTGTCTATTCTCCCAGCAGCCGGCAGAATTATTTACCCGAAATTCTGCCGGCAGTCGCCACTCATTGGCGATACAATCCCTTCATCGAACGACGTTTCATCGACACGCGATATTTCATAGACAGCTCAAACTAGCTTTCTTATCGTAGCTTCCTTTTTTCTTTTTGTAATGAGTTGCCTTAGAGTGTACCCGCGAAGTGACATGTACGGGTGGCACAGGTGGAGTAAAATTTTTGTAATAAACCGCCGCAGACTGTTTTTACGAAGCGACGTGAACGGGTGGGCTGGGTCGGTGAGCACGCGCCTCGGAGACACACGCGCGACGAAATGTCCCTACAGCGTGCATTTCGCGTAACGAGTGACGATGAAACGTTAGTGTCGACGAAACGTGTCTACGAAACGCGTATCAACGAAAAGCTGTCCATGAAACACGTTTTCACAAAACGCTGGGAGGATAAGAATGTCAGTATTCTACCTGCAGTTATCACATGATTGTAGACAGCTAATGTCAGGCGAGTGCCGATAGATTTTTGGGGAAATTGTTCTCCCGGCTGCTAGGAAATAGCCGCTGCCTAGTTTTCGAGGTAATCCGAACGGAACGGTCAATTGCTGCAAAGGAGTAGGTAGCAGCGCACTTACGATGAAAATACCGGACTTGAAATACGTAATCCGAGATATATGTCGACACGGGCGCTGCAGAACCACACAAACACAAAAACGAAAAGAAAGGGGTCTGTGAAGATTCAACACGATGTGGCAGAAGCAGTAATTTGCCATACCGAACACTAAACGCTTCACATGAATTCCTTGGGCTTTTTTGAAGAAATCGCTTGTTGCCGATGCACGCGTAGGACTTTTCAAACACTGGAAGCCTTGGTACACTCGAATACGTTGTCGCGGACGAAATCTCCGGCAGCCCCGCTGGTCGCAGCACAGCACACAAGAAACTAGGCCGGGAATCAGACATTCCGGGATTGGAAAGAGCTACTACGTCACTCGTGAAAACTTTACCACATGATCACGCTCCTGCCATTACCCGTGCCCAGACAGCGGAGTCAAGGGATGAAAAAGAATCCGGTTCATTGGTCCGGCGACTGCGCACCTTCTTCAAAGCTTTCAGCTTAGGGAGAGAAAGAAAAAGAGAGGAATAAGGAAATAACAACTCCTTCAAGGCCAAAAGGAGGGTGCCCTCGCAAAGGCTTATCTTCAGGGTTATTCCAACAATGAACACGACGAAAGGATTTGTCCCTTCTATCCTCTTGAAAGTTCGACCCAAAGTTAATAGTGCAGTGGGTGCTACTCGTGGCCTTGGCCTTCAGGCAGGTGCCGTTCTCTGCCTTATCTCTAGCCTGGAGACTATAGTCACGTGATCCTACTCGGAGACCCGATTGGCTTAAAACAAGCATAGCGTCTACTCTACTGTCAATACCGAGTGAACAGAACAGCTCCATACTTCCTAAGAAACTGTCCGACTCAAAAGTGACCCCCAAAAGGGAATCCAAGCACAAACAGAACGGGGCGCCTGGCTAGCGTGGCGGTGCACTGATACACCTAGAGGTTTTTAAGGGAGAGGAGGATGCTCATTGTCGGTGTACAAGTACACGGGCTTGGCAATCTTTCAGGAAAAGGGTGCATGTGCGCCTGATACACCCGACTACACCCTTTTTTCTTCTAGAGTGTAACCACTCATCTTTCAGAAGTGCCCATTACACTCAGCGCTTTTTTGCCAAACTAGCTTCCTTAACTTTTTTTGTTTCTGGGAAAAGGGAGGAAAGGGGAGGAAAGGGGAGGAAAGGGGAGGGGTCCGGTTGGTGTCAGTATGGTGCGCGTCCAATTAAGTTAAAAACGGCTGTTCATTTGTTAAAAGCACCGCCCTTACAATATTTATCTGTGAATTTACTTGAGTTTCTAATGTGGTCTACAAGAATACATTAGAAACTCAATGAATACACTGATAATTTTGGCGAGGGCTTACGACATAATGAAATAAGAGTTAAAACGCAGGCGAGCTAGTGAACAATCATAATTAGGAAGTAAACCGCGAGAGAACGAATAAAAGGGACATACACCCCATCAAGGAGTGTATGTTGCTTTTGTTTTCTTCTCACAGGGTTTTATTTTTCAAATATGCTTACAACATTGTTTGATTCAGCGATCCTGACAGACACGTCACTTACAAGTTGAATTGCTGCGGGCATGCCACTTTATCCTCCCCTTCGTGTGAACAAGGTAAGGTATTAAACAATTGGTGCAACACGTTTCCACGTGCTGTATTTGTCGGAGGAGAATATTTCATGTGAGTACTTCCATCCCATCCATTCCAACTGCTATATAACGTGTGAAATCGGAATGAAATCTGAGAACAGCAATTGATAGGCACTAATGTAACCTCTACATTTTTTTCCCTTGGCGCTTCTGTAGTTCCAGAAAGAATGCATCGGCAGTAGCTCCGCAACTAAAGATGATCTGATTCCCTTCAAGAGGACGACGAATAGCACAGCTTTCAACTTTACTAATCTTATCTCAATTCTCTAAAGATAGGTAAGGTTTAAAGAAAACAGCACCGAATAAACACGCGGACGAAGACTAGACAGGACAGGGCGCTGCTGTCTCAGTCCACTTCGTTCGTGCGTTCATCTGGCGATATCTTTTTAACTATAAATCAACTCGCCCATATAACCCCTTTGCTAAAAAAGAGGCTTCTAATGAAGCGTGGAGATCCTGTGCTTGCGCTCTAATTAACAATAGGAGATGACCCTGTTGAAAATACTAAAAACTTCAAGTGTGCAATTAGGAATTATAATTTTAAGTGATCCCGTGTCTTTTTATATATTCAGCGTGCCCCCCCCCCTCCTTCCTCCAAAATAAAATACAGTGTTTGTTTCTAAATTCATTTGTAGCAAAATTAAACTACGTATCACCGAACGCTGATACTCCGCCCAAATGTAAAGCGGTTCGAACCAAAAGTCGAGGTTTCGCACAAACCGTTATCCTCTTCAAAAGTTATAGGGGATTTTCTGAAAATTTCGATAGGAAAATGGGGCCCGTCTTTGCCCGTTTTTGGTAACTGGTGCCATAAAGCTCCACGTATTTCAGAGCTCCGTCGGCCGCCATTTTCACATTAAAACTTTTAGGAAATCAATTACAACATTTGAGTAAAACAACTGTCAGAGTTAAAACTTTGGTATCTGAATCGGACCACTAGCGCTATATTTGGGCCGAGAATGAGCGGTGGGCAATGCGTAATTTATTTTTGCGGTAAAAAAAATCTAAATGTGTGAATTTTTTTTTTAATTTTTGGACACATTGTATTTGAAGATGACGCGTGCAACTATACAACACGAGTATTTTATGACGAATTTTACTGTGATAATGACGTCTACGCCCTTGGCACTACTGGGGTTTAGATTGGACAGTGACCTTAAAACTTCAGGGGCCTACCGTTACTGAGCGATACAAATATTTTTAAACGAAAGCTCTTCCACCATCAATTCCACCGAACATATTTTTAACAAAATATAATAATTTTTTATCGAAACAGCGACGCTAATCGCCAATCTTCGCGCCATTTAGTACAGCGATCCACCCTCTTCCCTACCTGCATGAGCGAGGAAGTATTGCAACGTTTAGGTGTTCCCCATTAGCGGTGAAAAACAAAGAAAAAAGAACTCGGTCCTAAGCTGCTGCCCTTAAGCCGATTACCGATGCCAGGATAAGCATTCAATTTTACGTGCGAGAAAGATGAAACCATAAAGGTAGGAAATTAACAAAAAAATAAAATATGAATATGAGAACGCGTTGCGATGAACCTCTTCAACGCGAACGAAAGAGCTGAAGCGAGCATGAATGAGCCACTTTACGTAACGCACAAAATCCTTGCGTCGAAACAAGTCCCGGTCCTTCCTTCTGATTCATGGACCCGCGTCATGGCACGCCCTTTTTGCTAAAAAGAGAATCGCTTTTCGCGGTTGTTCCTTCCATCCCCGTGGATTCAGCGCGCTAGTGCCCGTGCCTTGGCATGTGGGAGACGCGTCCAGTTTAAACGCTCGAGCACCGACCCGCATACATCCACGGAGCGGGAGCTTTCGCGAAAGGACCGGCACGTCATGAATTATAGTGGCAAATCTCGATGGCAAACGGGCGCTGTTTTTCTTCTCCTTGTCCTAAGCATTGCTCTTTCTCCCTTTCTTTCTATTGTTATAGTTCTCTCTCGCTTTTTCTTCTTTCTTTTTTTCTTTGCCCATCGCGTTTGTCGTTTACGCAAAACTGCCAGTTTCATCATCCACAGGCACTTACTCGTGTCTCTCTCAATGTCTCTATGAACGTAGGCATGTATGCACAATCTCGCTTTCCCTATGATTTTATTTTGTTTTATTTTTAACAGAACACCGTTCGGTAACAAGCGGTGACAAAAACAAAAAGAGAACAGGAAACGCCGTTTTTTTTTTTTCTGCGACACTTTCTCAATTATTTAATAAAGCGTCAGTAAATACTACGAAGTGTGATCAAAAAGTTCCGGGACTGATTTTGTAGTGTAAACAAAGAGGGCAGCACAGTGATGCGCGTACAGCGCTCGAGGAAGGTGACCATCGTGTCCCGTTTGGCCAAAGGGTGTCACTCTGTGAACATATGAAGCTGCGTTACATAAGTTTTTGTGACCACGTGCAAGAGTACAATGGCGATTTCACGATAGACTGCAAACCAAAGCGAAAGCGATCGTCAATTCTAGGTTAAACTTGGCAAATACAAAACAAACGCCTTTGAAAAGATTCAGCAGGGTTGTGTCAAAAAGCTGTGATTTTCGCAAAGTGTTTTAAGTGGCACTCGCGCGTCAGGAACGGCAGAACATTGCTGGAAGACAAAAAGCGGTAAGGCAACCTTATCCGACCTCTCCTTGACTTCAGTGACGTTCTATCATTCTCGAGGCCCGAGTGTTACTCAAAACACCTCGTACACCTAACTGCTTTTTCACATAAGCCTTCTAAATCATTTCAGAGGTCTCTGCTTTGGATTTACCGAGTTTAACGTAATACTGATGTTCGCTGTCGCTTTGGTTTGCAGTTTATGGAGAGATCGCCATTACGCTCCTGCATGTGGTCAAACAAACTCGTGAAGCGCAGCTCCAAACGTTCACGAAGAGACGCCCTTTGGTATAACGAGACAGGAAGGTCTCTGCCTTTGACTGCTGTGCGCTCATTATTGTGCTGCCCTCTTTTCTTATGCTAGAACATCAGCCCCGGAACTTTTTGATCACATCTCGTATATAAAGAGATATATATACACACAAAAAAGTGAAGACATTGAATTTTTTTATATATATTAAATTATTTGTTTATAGATAAAACATACCGAGAATTATCTGGATGCGTTGAAAGATTGCGCTGCTCTCATGGGGAATGGAGCGCAGTCGTCTTCTTTTCGTAAAACAATAATAAAGCCCTTCCGATGGCGCAATCGAGTGCGCTCGCTTTTAGGTTGGCGAAAGAGCATAGCTAGAAAAACACAAAAGGCTACTGCAGTTTATTTAAGTTTTATCCCGGAGAAATCGATACTTGAATTCAGGGTGGAACTGAAAAGAGGACTTCAAAAAGTGACTTGTTTTTTTTTTATTTATGTTTTTTTAAGCTCGTCAGAAGCTCAAAATGACATGTCGACGAAATTTTCTAGAAGTCTCTATCATCTGTCAGCATCGAACAAATTGCAAACTTTTTTGTGTACTATTTTAGTGGGCGTAATCAGGGCTCAATTTTATTTCAACCCTCCGATTTGTTTTTGTTTTGTTTTTTTCATTTTTTTTCATCAAAAGTACAGGAATGGTAAAAAAAAACACTGCTGAAACTATGTAATCTTATCGAAGCTTGCCGGAAAGTGTAATTTATGTCGTTTGCCCTAGAATCAATGTTGGAATCCATACATAATGATAAGGGGAAAAAATGCTTCTGCATGTTCTTTGATCTGTGCACGAAATGTAATCAATTCTTAAAGTTTTAAAACTGCCGTGTCTTATTTTGCACAATTTCAAAAACCTATACATATGTTTTTTATGTTTTCTTTGGGAGGGTACTCAACGTTTATAATTGTTTGTGTGTGTGGAATTGCTTTTTTAAAACACCAATTAAAGATTCAGTGCAAATGAGCGGAGAGCGGATTGAATCGAATACCGCAGCGTCATCCTTAACCTTAACATTCCCATCGCTTTCCCCAGCAATGTCGAGACTATGAGTGATGCAGTGCTGTTTGATTACAGGTAGTTCCCGAGAAAACAGAAACGTGTTTTTCGTCCCCCATAAATAAACTGTGCATCACAGAAAGATCAAACTCTGTGAGAGTGGGAAGCTAGCGGTTTGGATAGAAGGCGAAAGTTTGAGAAGACGGCATTGCCTGGATTTAAAGAAGAGTGAGGAAAAACGAACTTTCTATATGAGCCCACGTCCGCCTAAGGCTGTTATCCTCAAAAGAAGACATAATACTTTGAACGCTAGTGGGATATATATTTGTGAAATATACTTGCCATGAAGAAAGAGATTATTGCTTTCTTTCTTGCTGACAAGTTTGGTTCACTGAAATAAATGCGACAGGCGCCCACAATGTAATTTTTTTCTCGACGAAATTAGGCTTAGGTGGTAGTCCGCCCAGAGGAAGTTCGTTGTTTTCCAATTATCTTTGGTCTAAGTAACGGCATGATCTCAAACTTTCTCATTCAATCCCAACCGCTATCGTCACATTCTGACGGAGTTTCATCATTCTGTTATACATAGTTTATTTACTCGGGCCGAAAAATACAGTCCTCTTTTCTCGGGAACTCCCTGTATAACAGGTTCAACCACCCTAAAAAGATTCTACTAAAGTTTATTTTCAATTGTTCGGAGTAAAGTAAAATTAGCATATATCCCAACGGTTTTCATCGTTGCGGTTGTTGTCGCTTTCGCCTCGATAGCAATATCCGATTAGCATATAGTAGGCTATCCGACCGATTCATAGTTCATTTTTTGTATGGCGGCTGCAACACGGCTCTGAAGGGTGTTCTTTGCACTTTGACGGTCGTCGCCGTACATGTACGGCGGTGATTAAATTATTTGAAAGTGCCCGTCTAAAAGCGAAACTGCGCGCACCGCGGGAGGTGTTTCTATTGGTTATGTCATTGGCGAACTATAAACGCTATATTCGTACCGTGTTACGCTATGCTGGACAATTAATTCTTTTCAAATCAGACGCTCCGCGCACATGAGGCTCACATCGCATACCGGCCGTTCTGGCGGTATTGCAATTGGGAGAACTGGCTCTTCCGATTCAGACTTTGAACATTTTTCGCAATTAAATTCAGAGGGTGATAGCTCATCATTTAATGGAGAAGCTCTGTAAAGTGCCTCCGGTCAGGAATCTGAAGCTGCTGGTATGTCATAGAAGCGGACGATCCAAAATTAAACCGAATGGAAGAAAGGTGACAACTTTCCACCTTCAATATTTTCATTTTATGCTTCTAAACCAGACAGCTTGCACTCCAGCACTGTACGCGCACACGCTCGATAATTAAGAAAAAAACCTGCGGATTCACGTTTTTTTAATAGTATATTTTTGGAAACAAAAGCCGACTACGAGGAAACATCTTTCGGGGGAAAAAAAACTGGACCATCAAAAGGCTAGGTTTATATTCGCACTTTCGTGCGACGTACTTGCCCCCGAGCGAATTAACTGTGTACTAATCTAAAGGGACGTCGCAAAACCGAACCAGCATGTTGACTGCGGCAAAAAAAAAATATATTACCATAGGAGCGAAGGTACTGTGTGTTCGTAGGCTTGAACTGGGCCGTCATCAGAAGCTTGTACATAGTGAAAAATAAACAGCGCAGAACCAATACCAACTAGCCCAACTATCTACTTTATTACAGAAGCTTGTACAACTTTTCCACATAAAAAAAAAAAACTCGGTGAAGCGAATGGGAGGCTACAAATCCGGAGGCTATCGTGTGACGCCGCGTTCCTACATGGCGAACTGCTTGGTCTCCGTGAAAACCTAACTTCACCTCCAAATGAAAGAAAAACTTAATTTTCTGGACGAAACGCTATCGTGACCAGTATCAAGTCCCGAATTCGCTCTAAGCACCAAATCGGCAAAAAGGTGAAAAAGGTTGTGAGATTTATTTTCTTGTTTGTCGAATAAAACATTGCAGATAAAAACTCAGTTGAACTGCAGTGCCCCTGTAAATTGACCATATCAAGGCATCCATTAAATCTGCTTTAGCTAAGCGAATGTTGGAGAAGAGGCGAGTGCAGTGTAGGTTAGCAGCAATCATGACGAGTGGAAAGCTTTGTTGCGAGTAGTTTCTCTTCACCTTTTTACGTAAAGAACGGTACAAAAGAGGGGGGGGGGGGGCTAGAACTAGCTTCTTGGGCCTTCTTAATTGGTAATTGAGACGATACTTAACCTTTTTTCAAGTTACCTGTACCACAAAATTAGGCAGTTTTTGCATAGCGATACAGCGGGTTATCGTGCGTGCAAAAATAGAATGCTTTGAAAGCGCAGCGCGAGCTTATGGTTGCAATTTCGCCATATACGGTAATGCCAGGCCAAGACTGTCTATTAATGCGAAAAAACGGTGATGAGTGCTGAAAAATGTTAAAGTTATCTCTCAGGCACGCTCTCAAATGATAAAATTAAGCTACAGAATAAATCGAAGACGTTTTTGTCATGAGTGGAATATTATTTTAATTAGGGTTTAGCCGTTAATATCAGCATCTGCAGAGCCGTGCATCTGTGCCTCTCTAGTGGCAAAATTCCCGGATCTCCACCGCTTCACTGATGTTTGAAATGCTGCGAGAAGACAATTCGGGTACGCAGCGTGGACTGTGTCGACAACCCGCGTCGTTACCGATTTCATGCGGCGAGCACGCAGACATGGCAGCTTTCCAAATAATGCTGTTGAAAGAGAACTTGCACTTTGTTTATTCGATGTAATTGAAGCTCAATCGAGGAAGTCCCTCAGCTCACGTCGCATTGCGAATCACGTTTCTTCTTATTCATTGTTCTAGGCCAGCCATCTCAACTTAGCTGTTATCTTCAGATAAAAGCGTCTTTTTTCCTGTAAAATGTGGATTATATGCCTGTTATACTTTCGATTACTTGCGAATAGTTCAACACCAGCTTAAAAAAAAACACCTAAATTATCTCTGTTATTTAAGGAATAAAGATAGCGCCTCATACAGGCGTGATGTTATTTTTTTTGTTATCCTGCTGACGTCGTGTGTCATAATATCAAAATCCTAGCGAAATTATCAAAAGCACAGATATTGCCGAAAGATTATAACGTGCAGGGTTTTCGTTCAATTAAAACAAACAAAACAATCTTATGATCAGGGGCGGATGCAGGAATTTCCTGACGGGGGGGGGGGGGGTCAGGTGTTGGTCAGCGTACAATTTGTTTAGGAGCCCCCTGCCCCTCTTCCTCGTTTCACGCCCTAAATTTTACACATGCAGAAATCAAGAGGGGGTCAGGACATCCGGACCCCCCCCCCCTCTAAATCCGCCCCTGCTTATGATAATAATTAAGCTGTTGATTCCTATAGTGTACTCTTTTCCAGATTCCACCGGCACGATGTTGCGAAACGGGACGCTTGGTAGGCTCCAAATATGTCTGAATTTTCAATTTTTATCAGAACAGTAGATAACTACATTAACTTACAATTTTAAATGGCTGAATTCACTACTGCCTAAACAAAGGTCGCAGCATTCCCCCACCCTTTTTTTTTTATAAAAATGATAATAATAATACTGAGTTTTAGTATTGCGTATATGAGCGAACGCAAGCACTGGGCCTTTGCGTTAGCGCTGCGTCTTCCACAATGCTCGTGCGCAAGGCCCGAACTGCGTCTTGGATTGACGCAAGGTGTCGGCGCGCTTGCGCAGCGTGGAGCACGCTAACGCAAAAGCACAGCGCTTGCGTTTGCTCCAATACGCAATACTAAAACTCTATATCAGAGAGTTTTAGAATGTCGTAAAGACCCTTGCGTTAGCACCGCGTATACGACGCACGCGAGCTCTCAATGAAACACTGCGGAGCGCATCAGAGTATTGGAGAAGGAATCAAACCAGTACCTTACGTACAGTGGAAAAAAAAAGCATATGAAAGCATGACGAAAATAATCCCTGGAGAAGGGAGCAAGAGCACAAAGGACAAACACAAATCTCCAAACACAGCTAGGCGACTGGTGCGCGACCGAAAAATTGCCTGGTCCGGGTATCGAACCCTGGACCTCTTCATTTCATAGAGCACTCCACTGGAAATGGTGAGGTGCCGGGATCGATACCCGGACCAGGCGGATTTTTTCGATCGCGCACCGGTCGCCTAGCTGTGTTTGGAGATTTGTGTTTGTCCTTTGTCCCCTTTGGTCCAGTTCTCCAAGAATTATTTTCATCATTATTGTCCAGCTCGCTTGCACCTTTGCAATTAATTGTATTATAATCATAAATATTCAAGCAGTTGCAGCGTCATCTAAACGTGCCCACACAAACTGCTCCAGCACTGCAAGGTGTGTTCAGTCAGCCCATCCGAGTCTCGCGCTGTCCCGCGCGCGACGAGAGCAACGAAATTGATAGACGCTTTGCAGCAGGTGTGCATGGGCGCCGCCTTAACCGACCTTCAGATTTTGTTTCCTCTTATTTTGATCACTTCGCTCCCTTATTACCTCAGCAGGACAGTTTATTGACATTTTAGATTCGACTCTATCCTGCTCCCAGCATGGGCCTCTTTGGAAGCTCGTCGAAACCCACTTCAGTGGCTTGGTATCTCGGTAAGACAAGAGAAAATCAGCAATGGCGTCTGCAATCTGGTGCGTGTGCAAAGCGTCTGCATACGCGGAGGACCGCTGCGTACGTACGCAAAACTCAATGGCGCGCGTACGTACGCATTGCTCGCTGTGCTGCGTACGTGCGGGGCAAGCGCACTGGAGAGCACGCAAAACTAACGTAAACACACAGTGCTTGCGTTTACTCCTTTAAGCAATACTAAAACTCTCTGATGTCTTTGAGCGAACCTCCTGTTTCTCTGTCTTTTGCATACGAAACGTCCCTGCAATGTCTTAGACAAAGGTTGAATGTAGTCATGATGATACTGCAGTGTGACTGCTCATTTGTGTTTTTCAATGTAGTTTTGCTGCAATGTTATAGCGTGTGCCTATTGGTTAGATGTATGTAACGTTGTCACATGGTGTTTCCTTCTGAGTATTTTTATATATCTTCGTTATTCTGCGGTGAGTTGTTTTGCCCGTGGTCTTGTAAGTGTCGTGCTCTAGGTTTATGCATTTTGACTTTGTACCATTTGTGTCTGTTTTGTCTGGGGCACTTCATAAGACTGTGTTGTTGTTTTTTCATCAGCGGCACGTTAAGATACTATTTTTTTATTATTTTAAATCCCCTCGGCTATGGTTTGCAAAGACCAGAGGTATGTTGTAACTAAATCAAACATAACAAATACGCAGGTATCGATTTGCGTTGCGTACAGTGTGTCTTGAGATCTCACTGACGATATTAAAAAATCATTCCATGTAAGGTGCGTTTCTTTTTTCTCTGGAGGCATTTCTTACTTAAATAGATCTAACATATTGTATAATCATAACTAACTTAATCGGTCAGGCTGGTTTCAGCTTACCGACGACCACTGGAAGTGGGGCGCAACATTAGCCGTCAGAGTTAAAGCGAAGGTAAAGCCTCCCTATCCAACTCACATAGCCCATACCGGCGGGGTGAAGCACTGTTACATATGGCATACCTTTCTTTCTTTCTTTTTTTCTTTATTTGTTTTCCTTCGGGCAGAGCCCGGAAGAAGGGCCAGTGCAAAAGGCTAAAAAAATAACGACGTGGCACCGGCCCTTACAGTCCACACATAAAAAATAACATGGAAATGCATTCCATCTAACAAAATAATACAGCACGATAAAAACTTTTACAGAACTGAGGCACACATACATAACACAAATGCAACAATAAAAGCCTTGTATATAAGGATAAAAAGGCGTACTGAATGCAAAAAACGAAAATACAGATTATAATCAACATGAAAAAAAGTCATCTAAGAAACACTCAAATAACAAACATCATTATCGCTCACTTTACGGAAACTGAACAGTATATACCCAACAAAATATAACAAGGCCAGTCATGGCCATAACATAAAACAAGGATGAACTTTGAAGGTAAAAGTTTAATACAGCGCTTTATTGGGATTAGGAAGCTTAGATAAATTTTATATCGCTGCTTACCAGCAGAGCTTTACATTCTTTTTTTAAATAAAGGAAACAATTCTGCATAGTTCATAGAGGGCATGTTATTTAATAGACTAATTTTTGATAGTATATACCAGGGGTGGCCAGGCTGACCCGGCCTAAGAGCCGCAAACAAAACAACAAAACTTCCAAGAGCCGCCGGTAAAGGGGGGGGGGGGGGCAAACTTTTGTCCAGACCAATAAACAAAACTCGAACTCCTTTCAATCTATCCGAGGTGCAAGCAGTCCAACGTTACATAAGGTAGCAGTAGCACAAGACCACCAAACCGCAACCTGCCTTTCAATTTAAAACGCGTTCTTGTGTACGTTTTTTTAGCGCTTTTAACCATGGTTCAATACGTTCCATTTCTCTTTTTGGGGAAGCGCTCGTGTGACCGGGAGGGAGGCGGCGGAGAAGGGGAGGTGGGGGGGGGGGGTAGTAGAGGGAGTCGCGAGCCGACTCCCACTACATGGGGCTCGCGAGCCGCAGCTTGGCCACCCCTGGTATATACTCTGTCTTCCGTAATTTGTTCTTGTATAGGGTTCCCTTCTTTTAACATGACGGAACGGCTTCAATTCTTCTGTTTCGACGGGGGTGGCGTATAACTTTTTTCGATAAATTAATTAAAATAATTTGAAGTAATATACATGATTTGCCTTTTAGATCTTGTATTTATTAAAAAGTGGTTCCGTCCAAAGTTCTCTTATTCTCCCCCATAGTTTTCGAATATACGTAGAACCTTTTTTTGTAGGATTAGTAATTTATAGTAATCGGATGCTGTAGTTGTGCCCCTTATAAGAATCTCGTAACACATTTTGGAAAAATATGAGGAGTAATACAATGTTTCTACTAACCACCTCGGCACAAGGCTTGCCACTCTATAAATACAGCCAAGAATTCGTGATAATTCTGACTTTAGTTTACTTACATGCGTATTCCATTTTAGCTCTTGGTTAAACCACACACCCAGAAATTTTTGCTCAATTACTTGATCTATTAAATCACCTTTACGTGATCTATTAAATTACCTTCACTTGGTCAATTAAATCACTTGACTCCACTTAGCTTCATTTTCAAGCACCGTTTACACATGGGCTTTTATGGTGTAACCAATCGCTGCCAAAACACAACGGAGCATCGAGTTCGCTTCCAGACTAAAAAAAAACAAAAAAAACATGTCGTACGACGGCAGGAGTGTGTTTCTGCGTGGCTGCGACTGGATCGCGGAGGTCTGTCTGTCCTTGTACCATGCTCGGTTGAAGAAAAAACACGCCTGCAGCGAGACGGGAGTCGGGGTTTCTACTTCGCCTCGATGGTCGCAGCGGGCGGTTTAAAAAAAGTTTCCCGGCTTCTCGGAAGTGTCACTCAGGCACGTGTCATCGACCGCGATCGTGGCGAGGAGCTGTCGGAGGGATAACAGCCGCTGCCGCCTTCCAGTGTGTTGTTGCTTCCGCGCGGCATTTCGAGGGTGTTTCGTCCGACCAACTGGACGCCTTTTAACTTGCCCAATTTGACTTTCGGCTTTGCCGCGTGCGCCTATGTGGTTTCCGGTTATTTGAACGCACATGTGCCAGGATCGTACAGTTCCGGAGAAACAATAGTTATTGAAAAGTGCGGCAGTCAAGCCGGGGATACGCCGTTCTTGAAGTTTACAACCCGTTTTTGTTGCTTACTAGATGTATCCGCAAGTAAACAGAGACGAGCCAGATTAGTTGATCCGACCGCTGATTTCCGCAACAATTTTACTATATCAAGACAAAATTTCATGTCACTCAGGTTTTTTCAGCTGATTTTAATCTCATGTATTGGAAGGTGTCAGAAGGGCGGCGGAGTGAGCGCAAGCCCGAATGACTGAATAGTCGCTAAAATGCAGTGATAACATTATCTATGAACATTAATAGGTTCATTCTTCATTCACGTAAACTCAAACACAATATTTCAATTACCCTTTAAAATGTCAGGACCCTCAGCAAATATGAAATATTAAATAATTTCTCTGCAAGGATAAATTCATACGCTTTAAAGACAACGTAGTAGCATAAATCAGAATGATCCTACATTCAGACTTACGTTGTTGCCATTATACAAATCTGTGCCACAGTTTCAATTTTTGTTTGACCAATGGGAGATTTTTTTTCACAGGACCAGAACTAAACAGCACAAAAGCATAAGCGTTTTCTTTTTTTCAGATCTTTATCGCGTTCGGAGCCAAAGCTTAGATTTGTGAGTGGTGCTGCTTTGCTACGAAAGCGATACTTCGTTTTAAGCCTGGCGACCGTGCAAACACGCTCGAACAACGCAAGAGTTATTGAAGGTCCGTTGTTCACGCCAAGAGCTTCACAGCAGTTTTTCTCGGGTCTATACACCCTTTCTACGTGGACGCCGCCATCTTCAATTCTGGAACTTCCGGTATGCGTGAAAACACCGCTTTCCTTTCGCCTCGCCAGTAGAATGTGTTAACATTTTATTTGCAACCGTCAATCGTTCTTGTTATGACCCTTCTATACTTTTTTACTTCTTCGGGGTTGTAATATCTTGCTTTTTGTATGGAACGCATACCGGGTAGGGGGACAACGTGGCTGGGTGCGAGGCTAAACGAAAAAGGTGTATACAGGATGTCTGTTTTAACTCGAACCTTTTTATTACAAAACAATCCGTGAAAGGTTCACTAATGTGGTTTATGCACATGAGGCAGCCAGCGGGGAATAAGAGAGTGGGTCAATCCTTACGATAAGTCAAACAATTAACTAAAATCTGTTAATTAACCACTTCATTAGTGAAAATGACCATATGATTCCCATTGGAAACTTGCTGAGCGTCATTCAAGACCACTAATTCAGTCATTTTTTTGCAATTACTGAAAGCACGTGGGAAGCGTGGGGCTGCACCAAAGTTACCTCTCGTGCAATAGGCGCAAACCTAAGTGGTAGGAAATCGAGGATGAAAACATAATCATCCGCATTTTTCCACAGCTAGCTTTCCGCCTGTTGCAGGAGGGGTAACGAAATAAGAGTCAAAAACCAGACGAGCTGGTGCACAATCATAATTAAAAACTTTGAGAGAAACGAAACAAGGAGAGCATACACACCACCATACCATAACCAGCACAGTATACAGCAGCCATTTACTTTCACAACAGTCTGCTTCTTCATTACCTTTCATCTGAACGATACACATCCCAACGGCAGGCACGCACACTACAGTGAGAAAGCCTTGAGCACTCGAATACAGGTCTGAAGTCTTCTATGTAATCTTCCATTTTAACTATACACATTCTAACGGCAGGCACACACACTACACTGAGAAAGAATCGAGCATTCGGACACCAGTCTGAAGGCAGTTTCCAAAGGACAAGTGCTTGCGGGACAAACATATTTCACAAAATACACAAAAGCTGAGTCACAACCTACGTGGCACTACACAGGCAAAAACACTCGAGTATCTCTGTTCAAGGTTAATGAGGGCCTCGTAATAGAATTTCCGGCACGCTAGACCCTCATTGTATCATTAATCACCCTCTTGAATTATATCTTTCCTTGCTAAACACAATCGCCTGCTTCCAATCTGGGAAGCGATTGCTACATTCACTCACCTGTTTTACAATCTTGAAAATTGGCAGAACATTAATGACCCTGTATTTTGGGTCGTTCGTTCAGGCAGCGGCCAGTTTGACAAACGCAAGAGAACCCAAAGTCCATTGGTATCTTGTAAAGTACTGCCACCTCACAAGTAGTTGCTGCATATTTATGGATTTTGTGGAAACATTGCTTGCCTCAAGAAAGAAGAGTAAGCCTACTGAATTTGAAATAATTTTTGAATACAACTCCAACATCATAGCTTTCAGCCAAGGCCTTTAGGTTGTGTGAGAAGACATGAAAGGATATGCTATAGACGCCTATTAGTCTTCTTCCTACGATTTCTGATCTTGCCAAAACTAACCAGAACATTTCGCAACATACCCAATTAATCACTCAAATTATACCCTGAGGCATCCAACTTCGACATTCAAAAGGAGATACTTTCTTGAACGTAGTGAGAACGAGACTTGTTGAAGGCACTTTTGAGAAGAGAACATACCACTCCTCTTTGTCTGCTTTCGGGTCACAACTGTGGAAGGGCAACACCGGTTAGGGCGAAACTATGCCGCAGCTTGAACGCAATCCATGGGTGTGAAAAACCTTTAAATCTTGAAACTGAAGATACCAAGTTGTGCATATTTTACTGGTGAAGACATTTGTCTGGAGCTTGCTCTTTTATAAAAGGAACCTAACCGAGCACATGGTGTCTTTCAAGCACACAAAAACATCTACATATCGCGTGATTACTACACAGTTAGGCAACAATGACTACTTTTTAGGACTGGGCGTCGATTAAAAATTTTAACCCGATTAATCGCCACCCTTTAATCGATTAATCGGTTTCGTTCGTTCGAATGCGTAATAGATTTTAAAAAGTCAAAATTACGCTTCGTGCCTTTTATGAAAATGTGATAAACGGCGCAATGTACATTTCCGGTTTTAAAGCAACCTTAGTATGTGGTTGAGAGCTGTCAAAATGCACCCACGCTCACAAATTACTACTTCAGCCGCAGAAGAAATTCGTTGATATTCTCCAATGCGAACTCCTTTGATTGTTCAGAATAGACCAGGGGTGGCCAGGCTGACCGGGCCTAAGAGGCGCAAACAAAACCACGAAACTTCTAAGAGCCGCGGGGAGGGTGGGGGGCAATCTTTTGTCCAGAGCAATGAAGGAAACTCGAACTACTTTCGATCTATCCGAATCAAAAGCAGTCCAACTGTACGTAAGGTAGCAGTAGCACAAGACTACCAAACCGCAACCTGTCTTTCGATTTAAAACGCGCTCCTTTTATCTCTTTGGGCAAGTGCTCGTGTGACCGAGAGGGAGGCGGGTGTGTGTGTGTGCGGGGGGGGGGGGGGGAGGAGAGGGAGCCGCGAGCCGCACTTTCTCACGCGAAGAGCCGCATGCGGCTCGCGAGCCGTAGCTTGGCCACCCGTGGAATAGATTCTACTGCGCTAAACTAAAACTCTCACGACGTTGAAGTGACTGGGACACGTACAACCTTTTCCGCATGTTTAGAGCTACAAATATTGCCTCTACAGTTTACATTACACATAGGTCAAAATTTCACCTAAGGTTTCCCTTCGTACAGCTGCACTCGTCGCCGTCTCCGTGGTGAACGTGTTAACTGTTTACGTGTTTGTTGTCTGTCAAACTTTAGCCGATTGATCGGTTTAAAAATTAATCACGATTAAAGCATTGATCGATTCATCGGTAGGTTAATCGATCAAGTGGCCATCCCTACTACTTTTACATCCTCCACTTGGTCTAAAGCAGCCAAATACATTTTAGAAAGTAACGGTGCCAAAGAGGACCCAATACAGAGACCAAGTTTTTGTGCAAGTTGTGTGAACGTAAATGACAGCTGCACGCTTTGCTGGGTATGAAACGGTAGTGTGTTTGTCCCCTTTGTTTCCTTTGTCCCAAGGTGCTGCACCAGCTCGACTGCGTTTCGACTCTTATTTCGGTACTATTGCCATCTGCAGATTTTGCTTTGTGTTCAGTCTCATTATTGTCAGAACTTCCATTTTCTTCCTTGAAAGTGCACACGTGGTCTTTTTTTGGAAAGTTCGAAAAAAAGCTTCAACAAATTGGGTGTGAAGCATGTTTCTTCAATTGATGCCTTAGTAAGGAGTACGTCGACACGGAACAAGTCAATAACCTATCGTTCCTTGACTGTTTCTAGATGTCAAAGAAGACCTTCCATGCATACAGAAATGTGGTGTTGCTACATCTCAAGCTTGTCCAGCAGATGTGGGAAATTGTTTGGACAATTTATAGACGAAATTATTTTAGAAGAACATTTCATTGTGATGTATAAACAACGTTTAAATTCCGCGATTCTAAAACTTTATGGGCAGCACGAGGACATACTTTACATGATGGGTGGTTAGACACTAGACCTTTGACTGCAATCAGGCAATATTGTAATAATAACGTAGAAGCTTCTCGTTAAAGGGCCCCTGAAAAGGAAAAAAATAACAATCTGGTTGGGACACGCGCGTCAAAAAAATTAATTTTACGCAAAAAACAAGCAAAAAACTTTAGAGCAATATTGACGGCGCGAGACGCGATTTAGTCGGTAGTCACCTCCTTTCCACTTATTTTTTTCTTGGCATTTCGGGCACATGGAGGAGAGGTGGATCGGCTTCGCTTTCACATTGAGGTGGAAAGAGCGAAAGACCGAGATGGTCATTCCGAGATGACCCGTGACGTCATGGACTTTGCGCACAGAATTTCAAATAAATCTCGCGACGTTAATATTGCTCTAAAAATATTTTTTTCACGTAAAATTTATTTCTTGAAAAGCGTGTCCCAATCAGACTGTTTAAAAAAATAATCTTTTTCTTTTTAGGGGCCCTTTGAGATGAACGATATGTTATAAACCTGAATAAAGTTTCCCTCAATTAGCCGCTCCAAGCAGTTTTTGCTGATGGGCCAAAGTTTTTTTACAAATATTAAGCCCTCCAGACTTGATCTCGGCTCCTCAGTGCACGCCGTTCCAAACAAAATTTGCAGCGCAGAAAAAAAAGTTATTTCCAGCCCAGGCATTTCAACTTTTATTCAGAATAGTTTATGACTCTTATGTTTTATTTGAGGAACTTCAGAAAGATCAGGCAGATTAAGCAGGAGTAAGAGCAGAAAGACTTAGTTTTGTTGGAAACGAGCAAGACAGGAAAGTTTGCGGTGCAGCAAATTATTACCTTCAAGTAAAAAGTTCGAAATGTTGTGGGTGCTTTGTTCAAGCCTTGTAGTGAAAATGTCCACATGCTCATAAAAAATCTAATCGTCATTCTTAAAGAATTCGAATTAGATTCGATGATCAAGAATATCACTAACACAAAGCGAGCAGCTCTTGCTGCCAAGTTCTTAATAAAATATTATAAACCTCAGTCTCCACTCTGCATTGATATCGGTGAAAGCGGGACCTGGCAACGTGCGTTATTTCATTTCTTTACAAACTCGCCTTAAAGGCCACTCAAAAACAAATTTTTTTTTAAGAGCAGCCAGCGTTGAAATAGCTTTTTCCTCAAAACAAGCATGTCTTATTTAACTTACCCAGCCACTTACAGTGCAAAATATTGAATATTTATTTATTGGGAGGTAATCTTTGTCAAAAATTGCATTAAAGTGCTAGCCACGCCAGCTGTGATAAGTGACTAATGGGTGGCTTTATTCAGTAAAGCTTTGACATTTGTGTAACTAATGGCTGGAGCTATGCAGTGAACTAGAATAAATATTATGTAGTAAATATCAAGGAAGTAATGTTTAAAAAAAACAAGAAAACGGGGAAAAAGAGTTAATTTAGACTGAACCTGTTTGAGAATTCAGCTGTGAATTGAAAAATATTCCATGGATTTCTTTTATTCTAGTTCACTGCACAGATATATATGTTGAAAATCATTGTGCAAAATTTCAGTTCAAAGTATACGCTGAGAAATAAGTTATGAAAGTTTGCGTCGCAACATTTGGAGCAAATTGTTATTTTTAGAAAAACGTAAACAAAGATTTCCGAGCTTGTAAAAAGTGTCACAATCTTCGCATGCAGGCCTAAAATGCACCAGATTCATAGCTGGGCCCTTCTGCGGAAGCATTATAGTCTCCTTTTCTTCGGGTGGCTGCTCGTCTTTTCTTCCTGGCCTGTATTGTCCCATCCGCTGACTTGCGTTTAGCATTCTGCATGCGCTGGTGATCCCTGGCGATGCAAGCTTTCGTCGTGTAGTACCCTGGTTCTATGCCAGCTTGCCTCAGGATATCTAGGGTGCTTACACTGCCATTATTAAAGTGTGCCACAGCATCATGCAAGGCAAACATTACTGTAGGCAAGCTTACGTAGACCTCTTTGGGTGCCTGCTGCCATATTAGACCATTGAAACACTCATTAGCATTTTGCGTCTTTCCATGCAGGCACTTCATTAGAAGTTCATCAGAGCACAGATCACTGTAGACAGTTTTAACTTTGTTGAGCACATCATCTGGAAGTCCTCCTTGTGTACATATTTCCCTTGGCCGAGTGCTTCGACCCTTTGGTATCCGCACCAGCTTTTCGGTCCAAGTGGACACAGGGCATGTCTCGGCTGCTTGTCGGTAGAGCTGCAATGAAAAAGACTGGCAAGGGTAGCCTTTTTCATTGCAGAAAGGTTCCCCACATTAGCCCTTATGGCGATGCCATAGTAGTTTTGCAGGCGGTCAATGAGGGCATCAGTGAGCTTTCCCTTACCACCGAGTCCACGCACTGTCTTCTTCAGATTTCTGAGGCGGCAGCCAACACGCTTCTGGACATGCCCAATGCATTCCAGTTTCTGCACACTGTCCTTTCCATACATGTCTTTCACAGCGGCATAGCTCTTGGAATCACCATCGCCGTAGTACTGCAGGTACTTCAAATCCCTTTTGCCTTTCGACCTTTCAAATATTCGGTATAGACCAACCGTCTCCATACTGCCAGCACTTCCTTCATGGTTTGCTTGACAGGAAGTGTGGTTTGCCTTCCATTCCTGGTACGAAGCACTATCTTGCCTCAACTTGCTTTTGGTTTTACAAGACTTACACGAGCTAGAAAGGGCCTCAACATCAATAACCTTTCCCGTGTCAACAGAAATCACAGACACACAACCGTTCAAAGATGAATGGCCACGCTTCTGCCACGTGCCATCACCTGAAACACCACACTCGGCACTCCCCACAACACGACGAACTTCCACAGCAGCATCAGTCATCGACTTCGACGCCACTTCTCTTGCCGCTGCAGAAAGCCGAGATGACAATTTGTCGTAGGCGGAGTGACGTGGAGGAGCAGGCATGTTCATCACTTTGGAAAAAGTTTTCGCACCAGCGTGCCCTTTTCCTAACTGGCGCATCGCGTAAACCAGACGTAAATTGTTCTCATTGGCACGACCCACCTTTCTCGACGTATGAAATGGGCGCTCGAACCCACAGTTGGTACACACGACCGCACAAGCCGAGCATATCCCTTGGTGAGAGCGTTCCTCGAGCTTCAGTGTTGTGTTCATGCATTCGGAACATGCCAGCGATGAAAACACTGAAGAAAGAATACCAATGTCTATTATCCTGTTCCCTTGGAGCGTAGAATTCTCTAGCGGAGCCTTGTACGCCTTGGTTATGTCCCCAAGCTTCTTCGCGGTCGCCGAAATACCGGCGTCTGTGTCAGTATGCAGCCTCGTCGTCGTGTAGCGATTTCCAGCAAACTTGCGCTCCTCGTCTTCTGTGTTCTGCACTTACCCATGCTGGTCGTAATATCCCACGTAGCACGAGAACGTTCTGAGAACATTCCGGGATTGTTCAACAGAACATAGGCAACATTCTTGGAATGTTGCAGATTTACGTAAGAACATTCTATCAACGTTGTCAGAATGTGGCGCAGGCACTTATCGCTACATTCGGGGAATGTTTTCAAAGGGATATTCTTAGAACGTTCCGAGAAGGACATAGAACATTACCAGGACATTCAATCAACATTGAAACATCCTATCAAGGTTCTAAGAACGTTCTCAGAATATCCAAAGACCCTCTGCAACATTCTTGGAATGTTGCGAATTTACGTAAGAACATGCTATCAACGTTGTCTGAATGTGGCGCAGGCACTTATCGCTGCATTCGGGGAATGTTTTCTAGGGGATATTCTTAGAACGACACAACATTCAATGAACATTCTAATAAGGTTCTAAGAACGTACACAGAATATCCAAGGAACTTCTGCAACATTCTCTGAAGAATATTTACAAAGATTTCACAATTATGCCTTGCTTAGGCTACAGCCCCAATGAGCCGTACTACATTATATGGATGCAATAAAGCTCCTCACAGGGCGATTGATATTTTTAATCGAAATATATCTTTTCAGGCCTAGCACAAGCTAGCCGCTTTCCCAGCGCACCAGCCTGAGTATGGACTATAACGACAGTTCACTCCTACTTATCAAAACGTGCTGCATACATAGCCGATTACTCACTCCGAGCCTAAGAACAGATACCCATTGCATCCCACACTCAAGCGGGACATACCTTTACGAAAGTATTGAACCCGGGATGCTAAAAATCGGGTCTATTCAAAACTGCCCCTCTACATACGCCGTGAGTGCCAAGTTGATTATCAATTTTTGAAAACCATTGCTTTTCTCCTACACCTTATATAACATTCCTCGGTAGACTCGTATAAGATAAAACTGATCCCTTATGCTAAGTTTCCAAAAACTCCACTTAATTTGAATATTTTTGCCACAAAGTGGCATATAGTGGATGGTGTTTCGAACCGCAGGTTGTGTAAAAGCTCCGTAAAGTTGGCTTCACCTGCGAAATTCTAGGAAAGTTCGCAAGCGAACGTTCCAAGGATGTTGCACATATGAATGTTCGAAGAGGAACGTTCCGAGAACATTGTGCATACGAATGTTTGCCAACAAACGTTCCTAGAATGTTGAGCAGCTCACCTTGTAAAGAATGTTCGCATACGAACGTTCCTAGAACGTTCTGAATGGTGTGTTAACGTTCCTTCAACATTCAGAACACCCAGGGAATGTTCGCACGACATTGGATGCTACGTGGGATGGTCCAGGTGGCCTAAGGATACAGCCCTAGTAGCGTTGACACGTGGAACAAATGCAGAACGAAGCCTGACGTACCCTGACCAAGGCAAACAACAAAAATTCCGACGAGCATTGTGCGTTCCCCTTGTGGCTGTTTTTAGAGATTAACGAACACTTTTAAACACAAAGTTGTATTTAATGACATCCTCTTATATAACAGTCACAATAAAATGCATAAAGTATTTTGAATAGCATTAATATATACGAAACAACACTTACTTTTGAAAGCGATTTTTCGAAACCGAAACCACAGTTGGAAATGTGGTTTCGGTTTCGCTATAGGAGCATAGGGTATCGAAAACTTGCTATAACTCGCAAACTAATGACGATAGGAGGATAATTTTTGTTGCAACATATATGTGAATGTTTGGGCGTGCAAAAAAACAAAAACCTAAAAATTGATCTCGCGAAAAAAAAAACTTTTGAAGGTGGCCTACCACCTTTTAAGGTTTTTCCGATTGATAACGTATTGTCGCTCAGGATTTTGGAAGAGCTGATCGATCTAATAAATTCGTCTCACTCTACACCGTGAACATTTATCCCCCTTAGATATCAAATACCTTTATTGCACTTTAGACTAGTCCGTATTTCTCCACAGGGTACGTCGGTTGGTAGCACACAGTTTAGTCAGATTTCAGGCCACTTCTGACATTGATGTTAGAGGTTTTATACAATTAGTCGAACTTTTTTTTAACAACAACAGCGGTTGAGGTTGGCGGCAAAGATTCTGCACAAAAACAGGCTGTATGTAATGGCTCCTCTTTGGCACCACTACATTCTGAAATTTATTTGGCTGCTTTAGCCATAGTTATAGATTTAAAACTGCAGTCATTTTTGCCCAACAGTGTAATATTTAAGCGGTATGTAGATGCCTTTTTTGTCTGTGTTTGAAGGACACAATGTGCTTCGTTGGGTTTCTTTTAAAAAGGAGCAAGCCTCGGAGCTTGTGTTCACCAGTGAAATAAGCACAACTGGGTATCTTCAGTTTCAAGATTTAAAGGTTTTTCACACCCATGGCTTCTGTTCAAGCTACGGCATAGTTGTGCCCAAACCAGTGTGGCCCTCCCGTAGTTGCCACCCAAAAGCATTTTCAAAAGAGGAGGAGTATGTTCTTTCCTCAACAGTGCCTTAAACAAGTCTTGTTCTCACTACGTTCAAGAAAGCACCTCCTTTCAAATGTCGAGGTTCGATACCTCAGGGTGTGATTTGAGTGATTGATTGTGTTGCCAAATGTTCTGGTAAGTTTTGGCAAGACCGCAAGACCTAGTAAGAAGCCTGATAAGTGGGTATTTGCTCTCTTATTTTATGTCTTCTCACACAACCTATAGGCCTTGGAAGGAAGTCATGGTGTGAGAGGTGTATTAAAAATGGTTTCACATTAGGTCGGCCAAATCCTTGGACATGGATATGGATACGGATATGGATATGGATATGGATATGAATATGGATATGCGGCTGATTCTTTTGTATCGGGGGATCACAGCGTACATGATCTAGCCAATTTATCTGTTATTTTCTTCTTGATTTCTTTCTCACCGGTGGTAACCAAGGTTGCCAAAAAAAGATAAAGATGCCGCAACTACTTGTGAGGCGGCAGCACTATATGAGATACTAATAGCCTGTGACTTCTCGCACGTTGGTCAAACTGGCCGCTGCCTCAACAACCGATTATTAGGGCACGAAATGGCGGTTAATTTATGTTCTCCCTATTCTGAAATTGTAAAGCACGTGAGTGAATGTTGCAATTGATTCCCAGATTTAAAAAAAAACCAATTGTGTTTAGCAAAAAAAAAAAGGTACATTTAAGAGGGTGATTAAGAAGACAATTTGGGACCGCAAGCGCCGGAAATTGTATTATGATGCCCTCGCTGACCTTGGACGACGATACTCGAGCGTTTTTGCTTGCCTAGTCCCACGTAAGTTGTGATTCGGCTGTTTCTGCGCTTTGTGAATGCTTTTTGTCTCGCGAGCGCTTGTCATTTGGAAACTGCCTTCAGTCGGGTGTCTGAATGCTCGAGGTTTTCTCACTGTATTGTGTGTGCTTGCCGTTAGAATGTGCATCCTTCAAATGGAAGATGAGAAAGTGGAGGACTTCAGACGTGTGTCCGAGGGCTCGAAACTTTTTCATTGCAGTGTGTGTGTGTTGGCCATTAGGATCTGTATCGTTCAAATGTAAGATGACAAAGAAGACTGTTGTGAAAGTATATGACAGCTGAATGATGTGCTGGTTATGAGAAAGTCGTGTGTATATCCTCTTTGTTTCCTGTGTCTTAAAGTTTTTATTATGCCGAGTGGTAATGTAGGTAAACTCCGAGCTTCCCATGTACTTAAAGTCGTTTTAAAATTGACTGATTTGGTGTATTTCGATGATTCTCAGCAAGTTTCTAATTGGAACCATATGTTTATTTTCACTAATTAGGAAGTTCATTAAAATATCTTAGATATTTATTTGAGTTATCACGAGAATTAGCCTGCTATATTATATCCCGCTGGTCGTATAATTCACCTGCACAAATTTCGTTAGCGTACCTTTCACGAATATTATAAATATGTTCGAATTAAAATCAAACACCTATAGCTTGAGGGAATCGCAGTCTAACGTCAACATTCACTCGTCTCCCCGTTTTCTCTGCTCTCGTCCTCTCAGCTTAGGCGTCGGTTACGTCTGCCCGCCAACATGTGCTGCTGGTGATACACAATCGACCACTGCCGAAGGAAAAGACGTCGCCACATTCAACGCTCGGAGTTCCCGAACAATCACCGGGATGACGCAGCTTCGCGTCTCCGCCAACGGACTCGCTCATCCACAACGTTCGTCAGGAAACGACAATTGCCGCGGACAGCAGCGAAGAAGATGCTAAAGGCGGGAACAACTGAAGCCTGAATGTGCACGCGGTCCTCCCGCTAGACGCGGTGGTCACGGGCCGCGACGCGGCTGACGTCCTCACGACCGCAGAAGACAACGCGAACAATGTAAACACCGGCGTGCACCCCACGAAGGGGCCGCGTATAAAATGTCGCGGACCGCGTTCTGCCGGCGCCGCGCCGGCGGGGTCCCGTTACCGCAGACGTGGCGACAGCAGTTACGAGTCGCCAACCACATTGTGCGTGCCGTCTGGGCCCCTACGACTAAGCGATGCTTTCGGGGCAGACACGGACGTGCTCGCAATGCGCTATCCCCCTCTCAAGCGCGGACCTCCTCCCCGGGTTGGGACTCGGAGAAGGCGAGCATCGAGGCGGATTCTATTGTTTTATCCGCGAGCGACGGCGGACGTGGTGAGGCTGTAAGGAAGCCATGGGCATGCCGAGCCATGGGTTCCTCAGCCCACCCGCGGCTCTGCCCTCTCCACGTGGTGCCACGGCTCGCTACGGGCGGGGCGTGGAAGAAAACTGCTTTGTGCGTTCGCTGCCTTTCACTATGCGCATTTTAATATGAGGCGCTAACATCGAAATGCGCAGATTTACGCCCCCGCTAGAAGCGGGAGACGAGGGCGGGATGGAAAGGCTTTGGGTGTTCGATCTCCGGTAGGTTTATGCGCGTACGTGAGGGCTTGTGCGTGCGCGTACGGGCCTGCGTGCGTGCTTCTGGACAAACTCCTCCAGTCTCAAGAAAGAAGGCGTGCGAAAAAAAGAAATGTTCCCCCAGTCTAAGCTGATGATGCGAAGTTTAACTTGGTGGAGGTTGCTGCGACGAAAGCGGCTTTCCGAAAAAACAGCAACTGAGGAAAAACGACACCTCTAAAACGACTCGCGAGATCAGAGAGGCTTAGAGCGTAGAGCGGAGCAGTTTGGATTCGGGGCCTGTATTTTTGGCGGATTCTTTTTCTCTCGCATTCTCCAACTGCGGTCGCGGGAAGAGCTTCGGCCTGGTGTTTACGTATGTGCTTCTTAGTGCAGGTCTTTTTATGTGGGTTCCGGGAGGGGGTCCATATATTACGACTTAGGCGTCCCCGGTCCAGGCGCCCTGGTCTTTTATGTGTGCTTTTCTTGGTGAGTCGGCGGACTTTCGAGTGTAGGGCACTTGTTTACGCGCCGAAGATGAAATATTGGGCCTGGCGACGCCCGAAGCCCAATATAGAAATCGTTACGGTTTTCCGAGTTACTTCTTTAGCGCCTTCACGAAACCTGTACTGCTATGGAGAGATGTGCATCGCTATGCCCGCCTACATCTGTTACTCATTTCAGAGTTCAGTCGAAATTTATGTGATGATTGTAATGCAGCAGAAAAATAAAAATTCTTCTTTCTCCCCACGAGACCTACCCAGGCTGAAGTATAGCAACTTTCAGCTGACTACTCACGGTTGGTAAAAATGTTGGTGGCATAGTATAGTAACTGTGTGTTCTTTAACACTGTCCGGAAAGAACTAACGTATATCACCGTTTCGTACGATGCTAACACGGTATTAGGTAGATAAGAAGGCTTTCGCCCTTTCAAACCCAATCACTGTGTACCGAATCAAGAGTTTTAAAAATAATTCGAGATTCTTTATAGTGTCAATAAAATCTACCCTTAAAAATTGACGCGGCATCTTCTCTACTACTTTTAGAGCTCAAGAAAACAATTTAGTTTTCCGACTATTTTTTATAAATGTTTTGTTGAAACACATATTTAAGAATTTTTTGGGTATTATTGAATGCCAAGCATTTCTGCAGTAACAAGCCATATGAAAACGATATATGCAACATTCTGCATAACCGTCAATGACGGACAGTCAGTAAGTGATTTAAATATATTGCTTCGGGAGTTAATTTGCTATGGGGCAATGTATCCTGTGGCTTCTAACATATTTTAAAGAATATGCTCGTTTAACCGAAAGGTTTGATAAAAATTTACATGCCTATTTTCATGCGCTTAACATGATTTCTCGTCACTATCGAGCTTCTGAAGCAATCTACGTAGAGTCACAAACTGGCAGAAAGTGTTTCGCCAGGAGACATATATGCTGTGACAGCGTTTATACTAACTCAAATGTCGATTTCCATTCTGAGGATTCTGGGAGGTTACTGTGCTCTTCTTAGCGGATTCCGCTTTCCTCGTGTTTTGTTCGAACTTTATAAGTAGGTGTGAAGACCGTAACGTGGTATACGCGTAAACTAAGCAAAAACAAAAATGGCTGCGCTTTATTTGTCGATGTAATAGCCGCCCTGAAAATATGGGAGGTCCCTTTCCTCCCATTTTATAGAAAACATGTTTTTTGTGTATTAAGAGTAATATGTCATGGTCTTGACTTATAAGCTTCTCGGGAGCATATGTTGTGCTTCTCTTTTTGTAGACCACTGTTTTTTGTGCGAACGCGCTGTATTCTTTGGCAGAAAACGCATACTGGAACTGAGTTCTTGACTCGATATAAGAAAATTGTGACTCACAGTTACGCTTTCCCGTATCAAAATGTTTAAAAATCATTTTATAAAGCAAAGCTTAAAATGTGGGCTTCAAAACAGCCCAAAGGAAGTAAGTTCTGATGACAAAATACTACGTCTTTTTTCGGTGAGGCGTAAGCAGTGTTTAGAGCTGCAATTACGAATAAAAATAAAACGTTAATCTTTCTTTCTGAATTGTCCTCAAAACTCAGGCAGAAACTTTATTCAAATCGGCTCAGAAAAAAAGTTAACTGCTTAGATTTAACTTTGCAGCACTAACTCAAGATACGTTGGTTCTTCGTAGATCTTCAATGAAAAACTAAACATGCACGAATATTACATACATCGCTTATATTTATTATTATAGGTGCTCTCCCAGTTTCAGATGTGTTATGTAGACACATTGCTCCCAGCTCGTTTGTTGTAATATCGAGCGAAATGTTACGTAGAAGTATAGGGTTAACAATTCAGGAACGAAAAGAATATAACTTCCTGATGTTTCTTCGTCAACATTCCAGGCTGTGCA